>JAXGGA010010469.1:0-46662 GCA_038373865.1 Uloborus plumipes | reverse complement strand
TCTAGTGACTGTTACATAAGGGTCCGACTCACGTGACGGTAACGAAACGTAGCTAGAAAGTCATCAATCGATTGAAAAGTTAATGTTTGATGACGGCACGAGATGCCATTGCAGTGACAATTTCATAACGTCACAAAATCCCGAAGAAGAACAAGGCTTAATTTTTGGAACCCATCGTTTGAAGTTTTATACGAGTTGAAGCTATGGAAAAATAAGGTGAAGTTTTGTGACGTTAAGATCATACTGTTTCAGACATACATTAATAATGAAAATAATGAAATAAAAACAATTTTAGGAAAAAAAACTGATTTCAAACCTGCAGGTAAAAATTGCTTTAAAAAAAAATAATTTATTCTTGGAACACCATGGGTATTACTTTTAAAAACAATTTGTATTTGATAAACTATCAATCACAACATCAGCGATTCTTATTCCTGTATTTTTATGACGCAGAACTATGTTTTTAAAATGTTTCTTTCAGATAAGTTTGCATTGTTTTGATCACACATTCTCTCTGCTACACAGCAACAACACGTGAATGAAACTCATGAAACACACTACTTCAAAGAAAAATTACAACTATGAAAATATGTGCCCTGAAAGATAGCTTCTCTTTGTCAGCATGGAAAAGAAAAGTTCATTGGGCCCCAAAAACGATTACACCAAAAGAGAAATTTTTAAATGCTTGTCATCACAAAAAAATTTGAGTAATCAGAGTTTTTTTCTTTAGGAGGATGAGAGTAATTTTGAACATGAGGTTTCAGAAACTTGAAAATTAAAAAAATGTTTTCATTTTTATTTTTTCTGTAAATATGTACCATGGAAGAAAACGTGGACAAATTAATGACAGATGGTCTTAATTGTAATATGGCTTCGTTTCGGGTGAGCTTTACATCTGCTTACTATAAGATATTTTTATCTCTTTGACTATAATGGAGATAGATGAAGTCACGTACTGTAATAATTTTCAGTGTCTTTGAGCGTGTTATTCAGGTCATACAAGTGGCGTTATATTTTTTACCATTAATGAATAATAATGACAACAATAATAATCATGAATGAATGAGACAATGATATCGCAATAACTCTAAAAACTTTAACTGAAATACATCTAATAATATAAGAAGAAAAATAGTAGAAGTAAAAGAGAGAGACAAACATTAAAAAAATGATAGAGGAATTGTTTAGAATCATAACAATAATGATAGTGATAATAATGATGAAGTATTTATAACTTATTTTAATGATAAGCACAATACTAATTGAATTTTTACACCTCATTTGTAAGAAAAAATACTAAATACAAAGATGAAATTAATATTTAAAACTTTAAACTATTCAAGCTGTTGAAATTTTAATAAGAACTTTATCAACTATAATGCAACAGCCATCGGATTTTAAAAATATATATTTTTTTATTTTTTTAATTCGAATTGAAAACGCATTAAATAAAATAATTTATCTCTAAATACCTCTTTTTTGGCTTATAGAATCAATCTGTTCGTAACACGAAAAACAAAAGTTGCTGCTGGAGGAAACAGGTAACATTCATCATTTATGTTAAGTTATACTTTATTTACAGAAGATGCTGTTTTACATTTCACACAAAAAATATACCCCATTAAAATTTACAGTAGAAAAAAAATAAAGATGAGTGTCGGTGTGCTTTGATTTACTTTTCAAAACTTCAGTAAGAAATTTGTTCTTTATTGTGCTCAGAATAGCATTTTTCAGGATTAATACAGAATGAAATAAGCATAAATACAAATTTGCGTGTCATTTCACGGTATTTGTGACATAGGTGTCCGTAACAAAACTTTTTAAAAGTGTAAAATTTTTATATATATTGAAAAAGTACATTCTAAAGTATATGAATATCATATTGTTTTTATAGTTCACTTTATATTATGTTTGTAATTGCACTTAGAACATTGAAAATGCAATTTTCACTGTTACGGACTCTACATTGATTGTTTTCTTTAAATCAGTCTGAAACCGAATTTTAAGATAGAACTGGTACTTGAGACAGATAAAGTAAAGGCTCACCTCTAATATAGCTAACAATTTTAATCAAAAAGTGCGTTCTATAAAAAATTATGGATTGTGAAAGTGAAGACTGTAGAGTCCGTAACAATAATTGGAATAAAAGTTTAGTTTTTAAAGAAAAATTCAATGCAGAGTCCGTAACAGTGAAAATTGCATTTTCAATGTTCTGGGTGCAATTACTACCATAATATAAACTATGAAAACAATATGATATTCATATACTTTAGAATGTACTTTTTCAATATATATGGGCGATTCCATACCAAATCACCGAAAAAAAAAAGTTGGTCGCACGACCGACTTGGATTTTTTTTTAATTTGGTACACAGATTGATGGTGTAGAGGTATGAAAAAGCCCAAAAGGAAAGTTACTTGCTCCACTTATTTCCCGAGATACGGGTTCTCGAAGTTTGTCCGGACCTTCAAAATACCAAAAAATTAATGTTTTTTAATAATTTTTTCTTAAAATTTCTACTCATGCAATATGAAAGTGTTTGATATCTACGGAAACTAGCTACTCCTGGCATTCAGAAAAAAAATATGGCAATGTTTATAACGGAAAATGTTAAGGTACAGCACTCTTAGAAGTTGCCATCACAAAAATTTAATTTTCCCGATTTTGCTAAAATTGAGGAATTTATTCCAAAAAAAGTAAGACATAACCAAAGGTTTACTCACTTTCTGGTAGTGTACAGATGTTTACTACAAATGGTTATACAATGCATAACTTTGATTTCTCACTCCTTCTTGGAAATATATTAGCTTAAAAATAAGCCATAAGGCAAAAAATGCGTTTTTGGCCACCTTGGCAGCCATTTTTCTCATAAAGGGGGAGCAGTAGAAACTTTAATTTTTTTTTAAACAAGCCACTGATATGTTAGCTATTCACAGGAAAAGAGTTTACTTTTGGTTATTTCTCCCATTAAGAGATATCTTGCTGACAGTATATGCATGTTTTTCGCGACGACCATATGCTTTTGTTCCCCCTCTCATGGACTTAAAATTAATTAAACCAAAAAATAATGATATATTTATTAATAGCTGCATTATCTACCCAATATGTCATGAAGTTTAATTTATTAAATCATTGAAAAATAACATAGATAATTAATGAAAACAAGAAATAGTATTTCTCTGATGCCTGAGCATTATGCATTCATAATTATAAAGCACTAAATACTTTCTTGAGAAATTAATTGACGCAAAGGAGCTCTAAATATTTATATTATAAGCAATACCCAATCTTATGATTGGGATACTCCTGTTTTTAATTGAAGAACTTCTTGAATATCACATGAATATCAGGAAAATAAATGAGGTCTTTTCGTTTGATGTAGGATATTTTATGACAAATTTCATTTGATGGGCTACTAACTGAGCATGGTAATAAAGAGCTATTAATTTCTGCATCGAATTCCATTTTACCTTATTAACAGTTAAATATTTACAAAATAATTAAATAAATAATTTAATATAAAGCCATGCTTGAAGAATTAAAATGAGAGCAACTAATTTATTCCCATACTGATCTTTACAAAATTGACATGCGTTGAGCACTGATAAGAACTGACAAGAAAAAGTTTACTCACTAAAATATTAGTTCACAGATACTATAAAGCATACATTCTATTTTCTACAAAATAATACTGCAACAAAGAACAAGGGTATCCTCCTGTTTATAGTCATTAATCAGGAACATCCAATCACAAGATTGGGTATTGCCTATGAGATAAATATTCGAAGCTCTTTTATTTTAATTGATTTTTCAAGAAATTCTTTAGTACCTACCCCTTTATACCCTTGTTCTTTGTTGCAGTATTATTTTGTAGAAAATAGAATGTACGCTCATAGTATCTGTGAACTTGTATTTTAGTGAGTAAACTTATTCTTGTCAGTTCTTATCAGTGCTCAACACATGTCAGTTTTGTAAAGATCAGTATGGGAATAAATTAGTTGCACTAATTTTGATTCTTCAAGCATATCTTTAGATTAAATTATTTATTTAATTATTTTGTAAATATTTAACTGTTAATAAGGTAAAATGGAATTCGATGCTGAAATTAATAGCTCTTTATCACCATGCTCAGTTAGTAGCCCATCAAATAAAATTTATCATAAAATGTCCTACATCAAACGAAAAGACCTCATTTATTTTCCTGATATTCATGTGATATTCAAGAAATTCTTCAATTAAAAACAGGAGTATCCCAATCACAAGGTTGGGTATTGCTTATAATATAAATATTTAGAGCTCCTTTATGTTAATTAATTTCTCAAGAAAGAATTTAGTGCTTTATAATTATGAATGCATAATGCTCAGGCATCAGAGAAATACTATTTCTTGTTTTCATCAATTATCTAATTTATTGTTCAATGATTTAATAAATTAAACTTCATGACATACTGGGTAGATAATACAGCTATTAATAAATATATCAT
Source organism: Uloborus plumipes (assembly GCA_038373865.1). Taxonomy (NCBI): domain Eukaryota; kingdom Metazoa; phylum Arthropoda; class Arachnida; order Araneae; family Uloboridae; genus Uloborus; species Uloborus plumipes. The sequence continues at coordinate 42,177 of JAXGGA010010469.1, read as the reverse complement.
TATTTTTTGGTTTAATTAATTTTAAGTCCATGAGAGGGGGAACAAAAGCATATGGTCGTCGCGAAAAACATGCATATACTCTCAGCAGGATATCTCTTAATGGAAGAAATAACCAAAAGTAAACTCTTTTCCTGCGAATAGCTAACATATCAGTGGCTTGTTTTTAAAAAAATTAAAGTTTCTACTGCTCCCCCTTTATGAGAAAAATGGCTGCCAAGATGGCCAAAAACGCATTTTTTGCCTCATGGCTTATGTTTAAGCTTAAATATTTCCAAGAAGGAGTGAGAAATCCAAGTTATGCATTGTGTAACCATTTATAGTAAACATCTGTACACTACCAGAAAGTGAGTAAACCTTAGGTTATGTCTTCCTGTGTTTGGAATAAAATCCTCAATTTTAGCAAAATCGGCAAAATCGAGTTTTTGTGATTACAACTTCAAAGAGCCCTGTACCTTAGCAGTTTTCATTATGAACATTCTAGTATTTTTTTTCTGAATGCCTGGAGTAACTAGTTTCCATAGATATCTAACACTTTTATTTTGCATGAGTACGATTTTTTATAAAAAATGATTAAATAACATCACTTTTTTAGTATTTTGACGTGGCGGACAAACTTTGAGGGCATGTATCTCAGAAAATAAGAGGAGCAGGAACCTAACAATTTGGACTTTTCCATGCCACTATATGGTCAACATGTGTGCCAAATTAAAAGAAAATCCGAGTCGGTCGTGCGACCCCCATTCGGTGAGGTGAGTTGGTATGGAATCACTCATATAAAATTTTTAAACTTTTAAAAAGTTTTGTTACGGACACCCCTATATCACAAATACCGTGAAATGCCCCGTATATTAAATTTAGAGGCTGCACGATGAGATACGGCGGATATTTCTTGGTGCTTCCACGGATATTTTCTGGGAAGAAATTAAAGAGATAAGTATAATATTTCTTATTTTTAATGGATATAGAATTAGGCAGTGAAAAGCAATGATTCGTCAGAATAGACTCATGACTGTCGAAGTTTTCTCTTATTAAGTTGAAATTGTATATTTAAAAATTAGTAAATCATTTTTACCATTTATGTTCGAAAAGTACTACTTTAAGCTTTGCCCAAAGCAGTGAGTTTGAAAGTTAGTTTAATAGTACTTTATGAATTTAATACTTGATCTTTTCTTTTTTCTAAATATGGTACTGATGAGTGTTAATAAGAGTCATTAGAAGTTAAAGGTATTGCAAAATTTTAAGAGCAAGAATCTGAGAGAGTGTCATGCCTGTGATTCATGACCTCTCAGATTTTCTCCCAAAAATTACAAAATATTTATTATCTTAATGAAAGACCAAATCCAGAATGTTTTGCTCTGGAGTTGAGTTGTTCAGTTTTTATGGACCCCTAAAGATGAAGGTGCGGCATCAAAAATTAAGCGGATTTTCAAGACATGGAAGTTGCCGTGAGCCAGTTTGCACATTTAAGTTGGCACGGCAAAAGTAGTGTCGTTTGAAAGACCAGTGTAAGCATTTTAAAATAATGTATAAATAACCGAGGAAAGTTCAACGTGCTTTTAGTTGCGTAAGGCCGAAATATGAAAAATGTCATATTTTACCGATATTTAAACGGTCATAACTTCCTCTGCCAACAACATATTGAAACATTTTTTTGCCAATGTCATACTCTATTCTTTGTCCTAACAGAACAGTTGAGTCCTTTGAGGCGAAATGTGAAAAAAATTTTAACAAAAAATTTATTTTTTCCTGTACATTTTTTGTAGAAAATTTTCAGTTTTACAGTTCCTGGTAAGAGTTTTGGCTCACGGCCAGGGCCTAATTACCCAAAAGGCTTGGGAAGCTGGAGCTCCCCCTCAGAAATTTCAAAAGGCCCAAAAGTGACAGGAAAAGTGCTTAAAAACCCCAGTTTCCGCATTTTAATTCGATTTTAAAGATAATTAGTTTAATATAGTTTGGCACAACTGTGTTACTATGGATTTTTATGCTAATTTTGCAAAGAGATAAATCTTTTTCAATGACAAACCACCCTTGTTTGCTGAGAATTATAGTGCAAGCATATAGGAGAAAGTTTAATCTGAATTTTGTTGCGCCACCTTAGGAATAATCTTTGTAGCATTAGTGAGTTTTGTTTAAACGTGAAAGAGTTTTCCGAAAATTTTCTTTAAACGAAAAGCTTACTCTAACTTCAGAGGTTAATCGGGCACTGCTCACGGCAACTTCCATGTCTTGAAAATCCGCTTAATTTTTGATGCCGCACCTTCACCTTTAGGGATCCATAAAAACTAAACAACTCGACTTTAGAGCAAAACATTCTGGATTTGGTCTTTCAATAAGATAATAAACATTTGGTAATTTTTGGGAAAACATCTGAGAGGTCATGAATCACCTCATAATGCTAGGCGTGACAGTTTCTCAAATTCTTGCTCTTAATCCTTACTTTATATAAAGTAACATAAACTCATTTTTATAAAAGTAGGAAATAGTAATAGGAGTGTTTTAAAGAAAATAATCCGAAAAGGAGATTTAACTTCCCCAATGACAGAAAATTCACTGTTTTGTAAAAAGTCAGGTAAAATCTTTATAACGCTGCATTTTCATTTAAGTAATATTTATGATTTTTTAATGTCTAAAAATGTTATTACTTTGTCCCTCACACGTCATCTCCGTGTTATCAAAGCACCTTAGGAATGAATATCTCTAAAATGACATTTTGAAAGTTAAGCGTATATAAGACTCATTTATGACATTTGAAAACTAATACTAAAAAACAATATTCTTAACGAAGCCTTAGTGTTATAAATAAATCATTCTGCAACTTTAATGATATTAAATTTATATTTTAGTCGAAATGAACTTGGCATTGAAACGTAACCAAATGCTTACTGAAATTGTGCAACCAAAATAATAAAATTGTATAGTTCTTACTTGTTTAATTCTGAAAATATGTGACTGTTTGCAAAAACCGAATGCTACTATACTGCTAACAGTATAATTGAAAGCACCATTTAGCGGAAAGGTACAGTAAAACCTTCCTTCACTTGATATTGACGATTATTCTCAGGTATAAATTTTTAGGAAGAGTAAGAAATAGAATTTTTACTTTTCTGATGCATACATTTTAAAAGCTTCACTACAAGCAAATTGAAGTTTCCGGATGTCATCTGCAAAAAAGTTCGCTGGAAGTTTTTTTTTTTTTTCTTGTGAAAACTTGAAGTTATTGTTTTATTGTTGCTTTTTTTGCACAAAATTAAAATAACAATAATTTTAATAAAATTCTAATTTCTTAATGTTTCTCCAAAGAAATAAATGCTTGGCATGAGAATCTCAAACAAAAAACTGATACGTAATTCGAAAACAAAATAATGTAATGCTTCGTTTTCAATCTCAATCCATTGAAACCTCCCGTTTTCGTTCGACTCCTTTATTTTTATTTCGTTAGTTAATTTTTAACTCATTAAATTTTTTGTTTGTAAGCTTCTTTTTAAAAAATCATTATCTAAATGAAGCTGTCAAGAAAATACCTAACATTTTAATAAAACTTTGAAAATAAAGTCTTGCTTACATTTAAGTAAAACGTTCTTTTAAACGTTAGAAAATATTTTCATCTTAACTATAATTTAATGCATGCCTAAGATTTAAATTGTAGCTCTTACAATTAAATAGGACTTCTTAACATCACTCGGTTGGCACTTTAATTTTCTGAGAAATGCAAATAAGATCCTTCTCAAAAAGATCAGCTTTATGTGCGACAATTTCACAGAATTCTTTGTGTCACAAAAGCTAATTATATTGAGAAAAGGAGGACTGCTTCATGTCAAAAGTTAATGATAATTAAATGCTAAATATAACATCACCCACAAATGCGTGCTGTGAAAACGAAAACACAAAGTCCTAGAAATTAGATTGGTGTTCCGACATACATATTTAATCATGAAAATGACGGTGGCAATTATACCCTTTGTTAAAAGCTACGAAAATCTTTAAAGCATTGTTTTTTTCATACACGTGTTAGGACTTTTTTCCTTTGTAAATACGAAAACGTCAAAGAATAAAAAGTAGCGTTTGAAAAAAAGTATGGCTGATAACATTAAAAAAATAGTTTTGCAAAAAGGGCTTTTTTTAAAAAAAACATATGCTTTTAACGTCTTTTAATCTGTTTCAAAATTTCGATATTACTGCACAACTGCTGGAATAATTCCATGTTGCTGCATTTATAAAACAATTTAGTTTAATAACGAATATTTTTAAGACACTGAAGATGGTTACAGAAAAGAAATAAATATCATTTTTTTATAATAGATATAGATTTCAAAAATGTTTTTTTAACGCCATAACAATAATTTGTCAAGTTTTAAAAATAAGACATCGTTTTTAAGATCTCTCCACTTCGGTAAAAAGTAAAGAGGCAATTCATATTTTGGTTGTTTTGTCAAAAACACCGATTTATTATTTTTTTTATTAAGCATGGCTTTAATGTATAGCACTCCTTAAGAGAGGCTTGGTGGTTTAGTTGGTTAGAGTGCCTTGCTAATATTCCAAAGGTCGTGAAATCGAATCCATACGAGTTCGAAATTTCTTCAGTAGAATTTCGATCCATGTTTATATGAATATGCGTTTTAAAATCATTGCTCGATTATGAACTTATTCTGTTGTTAAAATCAGGAAATATATTATTTTTTACTTTTTCTTCTTTCGTTCTTCATTTCTGACTTAAGATACCAGACTTATTGTCAGAAAAAAAAATTGAAGTGAGTGCAACAAAAATCCAGGCAAAAGTAAAGGGCTTAACATTACTCATCACCAACATGCAAGTGATGTATTAAGCAACGCTCAGAATACAAGTAATAAAGGCAAACAATAGGAAAACGTCATAAAAACACTTGCAATTAATAAGCAATAATCAAATACTCATGCTTCCAGATTGCCGCTGTCAGAGACAAAAATGGACAAACTATCAACAGATCTTTACTGTACACTGTTAAAACTACTGGTTGCGATTGGCACCTGTCAGGGGTAAAAGGCGTGTTCACCAGCGGCACCCAGGAGGGAGCCAGGATTTCACCCGTAGCTTGGGTGAAAAACTGGCACCCTCAATCCAACGTGCTCGGCGGGGTGAAAGATGGAATCATAGGAGAGAATAATGCCACCATCACTGTTCTTTATTGCCGTCCCCTCCCCTGTATGTGCTTTTGTTTGTAATTCGCTGCTTGAAATGAACAGTGACATATTTGCAAAACACTACTTTTCACTAGAGCGTTTCAAAGTGTTTGCAGTAAAACGGTATTTTGAAGTAAAATGGTATTAAGGGTACTTATGCCGAATCAACTTACAGAGACATAGATGTTCCTCCTCCAAGCACTTCTTCAGAACTGACGCCATGGCGGCTGTGTCGTTGTTTACTGGTAGAAGCGCGTCAAAATAATAACTATGCACGATTTGACACACACCAACGATTGTTGCGTGATATTTTGAAACTAGAGATATGCCGATATTACCACAAGAAAGAGTAAAAAAAAAATGAATTTTTTGATGTAATAAAAAAAATAAATTTTTGCAGATATGCCACTGTTCATTTCAAGCAGCGAATTGTGTTCAGCTTTATTTGCTTTTTTTCTCGAAGTCTTTGCATATTTTTCACATTGAACTGAATTGGTTTTAAAACGAGTGAAACTTGTCACTTAAGGCATTTTCTCACAGTTCAGACTTTCCAACATAGTTTAAAAGAATTCATGACTTCAATTCATCTGTCCGTGCTCTAACTCTCGTATAGATATCCACTAGATCACTCAGCAGTTTTAAAATGTTATTAACATTTACTATAGCATTATTTCTACTAAAACTGAAGTGGGAAGGTCAATTGTTGAATCACTTTTACTAAAAGCCAAAAATATTCAGTTGTATTACGATCACTGAATAATCAAGTCGTTTCATAAACATCACAATTTTAATCAAGATTAACATATTAATACGTATATATAATTCGACATTTTAATTGAAGTACATTTTTAAGGATCTATTCATTCTTACTGGTGCAGCAAAAAAAAAAAAAACTAATAATGCAGTAGGCAGAATAAATATAAAGAAGAGTTCACGAAATGAGCCATGACATTCGAGTATTTATAATACATAATAGTGAGAGTGAGAAATTTTTTTCAATGTTCTGTCGAAGCAGTTATCGTTACGAAATAGCTATATTATTTCGGCCACTTAAATGCTTCGCATCGTTATAAATAAATATTTTTTGCGAAAAATCAGCTAGATTCCTGATAATATAAGCAAATAGCACTTATTATATTCAGAAAATGAGACAGTAGAGTTTTAAATATAATAATTTCTAAAACTTTCTAATTGCTAGCTGAATCGTTTTTTTTTTTTTCGATTTGTTTTGATTTCTTTTTTTTATATCAGCTAGTTTAAGCATTTTGATCAGTTAATACTGCTTATCTAGTATTCATGAAAATACCGGTACATATTTTTAAAGTAACGTTTATGCATAATAGAAAATACAAGACATAACAATGTTATAGCAATTAGCTGATACGCACGCAGTAGTCAACTGAAACAATTTTAAACGTGTTGGAAAGTTCTAATGGTAAACTATGATAAAATGTCTGTAGTACTTACGCGAAGATTTGAAGATAATGTGAGATCAAATAATGTGAGTCAATCCAGTTGCATTTATCCAGTGTGAAAGATGAAGCAAATTTTTTTCGATGCAACGTACCATCCGCCATTAAAAATGGATGGAAATAAGTCAGCGTGCATGCGCTATTACCTACGTTCTACTATTGGTGGGTTTAATGGCATCCTCGGTCTTCGGAAGCACCGTTTACCCAGGGAGGTGCCAAAAGGCGTCGACTGCCTACTTTGGCTCCCTAATGGCACCCTTCGCGGCACCGTATTTTCACCCATTGACTAAAGTCACCCGTCTGACTTTAGTCAACCCCTGGTTTTTACAGTGTACAGGTCGTTAATATCAAACTTTTGCTTTGAAGTCATTTATATTCTTTAAAAGCATGTGCGAAGTAAGTCCTAAAATGAAGAAGGTCAAAAATCTTAGTTATTATAAATATTAGCTTATGTTCTAGTACTGGGTAGCAACAGTATAATAAGTTTCCATTCACTCTAAACGCTGCATGTTTTGTCTATTTTAAATTTGGAAAAAAAATCATACACTTTAATACGGCAGCACAATGGATTACGATATAAAGAACACAATCCATAGTGTACCATTAAATAATACCAAATTCGCACTATACTCGCATGTTTCTAAATAGGGAATTCTTAAATGAGAATTGAAATTTAAGAACTTTTTTTTAAGGTTTTAAAAACTTTTTTTTTCCTTTTCTTTCTTTTTCCATTATGTCTGTGTGCTTTCTTCATAACGCATAAAGCTAATTTTGCAAAGGCGCTCAAAGTAGTTTAACTACATCACCAATTTAAAAATGCGTACTTTAATTCCAAATACGAACCCCGTTCCTCGTAGTTTCTAATATTTTTCTTCTTACTTTTGTTTTATAACGTTAAATATTTTATTTGAAACCACGAGTCCTTACCTTAGCATTTCAATTCTTTTGCTATCGGTTTCATTTCCCTGTATATTTTTATGATAAACAAAAACAAGGCGAATGCAAGTCTTGTTGATGAAATTATCAAATTATGATGTCGCTAAATAAATAATGTACTTCTGAAAATATCATGAGAGATTATTTACTCTGTTGTGAATACCGATTTTCTCTTTTCCTGGCAAATTTTTTCAGATATTGTTTTATGCTTTGAAAATATCTCAATTACTTTTTGGTGAGTTTATATAAAAGGTGAGGCTCATTTCCATTACAGGCATTTCAATTTGTAATCATTTTCTGCGAAGTTCCCAACATTTTTTCTCGTCAAACATGACTAAGTAAATAATCGCAAGCCATTTTTTGTTAAAGTTTACTGCGCTAGTTCAAAAAATACTTTTGTATTTCAAAACGTGAAACTATAAAGGTGTTCCTTTTATATGAAGGAAATATGTAGCTCAATGAATGAGTTTTTATCTAAAAGTAATAAAAAGCCCTGCTTCGACAACTATAATTACTTTCAATCGAATAATACGCATGTGAGCGTTTTTCTTTGTTTTACTGTTTAATAAAAATTCTTCCCAATTCATTTTAATAGGCAAGTCACTTTTAGGAAATGCGAGTTCATCTATTTTTGGAGATTTAATCAAACATATGTTTCTGAAAATTTAAGTACATGCACTAAAATATTATGGAAGTAAAGGGTACCCTGTCAAAGAGCTCACACATTCGTCGTTAAAGTTGATGAAGAGAACAGCAAACTTTTTTTCAGTTCATTCACTGTTTTCAGTTCACTTAAATCGTTAGTTCGAGTAAAATTTAAGATATGTGGAAGAAGAAAGGAAAGAAAAACCTTTTACTACCGAATCAAGCAGTCATGGCTGCTTTTGTTTTGATTTATTTCATGTTAATTCTCCCTCCTTTTTCTTGTTGAGTAACTTGAAACTAAAAATTCCTCTTTTTTTTTAAGTTGTAAGATCCACTTCGTGGAGGCCATGATTAATGCTTTTCAAAAAATTTTCTGGACCTTCAAACGTCACATAAACATGTAAACAAATGCTACTGTCAAACTATTGCTAAAGAACATAACATTTTCCTTCCCGGCAACTTTTAACTTCCGAAAAATCTTCGATAAAAGCAAACATCGCATTTTTTCTTTCTCAAAACATGTACCAATCAAATAAGTTACATGAATGTATACACAAGTGCAATTAATTCATAACTGAAAGATACCAAAAGTTACGCGTGCATATATCTTTTGATTTCCATTTCATATAAACAGGTTTGTCTTAGACCATACATTTTACACTGAAGTGACAAAAGTCATGGGATACCTCTTAATATCGTGTCGGCCCTCCTTTTGCCCGGCGAAGTGCAACAACTCGACGTGGCATGGACTCAACAAGTCGTTGGAAGTCTTCTGCAGGAATATTGAGCCATGCTGTCTCGATAGACGTCCATAATTGTGAAAGCGTTGATGGGGCAGGATTTTGGGCACGAACAGACCTCTCGATGGTGTCCCATAAATGCTCAATGGGATTCATGTCGGGCGATCTAGGTGGCCAAATCATTCGTTGGAATTGTCCAGAATTTTCTTCAAACCAATTGCGAACAGTTGTGGCCCGGTGACATGGCGCATTGTCATCCATAAAAATCCCATCGTTGTTTGGGTACATGAAGTCCATGAATGGCTGCAAGTGATCTCCAAGTAGCTGCACATAAGCATTTCCAGTCAATGTTCGGTCCAGTCGCACTAGAGGACCAAGTCCATGCCATGAAAAAACAGCCCACACCATTACGGAGCCACCACCTGCTTGAACAGTGCCTTGCTGACAGTTTGGGTCCATGGCTTCGTGGGGTCTGCGCCACACTCGAACTCTACCATCGGCTCTTACCAGCTGAAATCGTGACTCATCGGACCAGGCCACGGTTTTCCATTCATCTAGGGACCAACCGATAGGCTCACGTGTCCACGAGAGTCGCTGCAAGCGATGTCGTTCTGTCAGTAAAGGCACTCGAGTCGGTCTTCTGCTGGAATAGCCCAAGAAATCCAAATTTCTCCGCACAGTTCTAGCAGACACGTCCATTGTACGTCCCACATTGATTTCTACGGTGATTTGACGCAGTGTTGCTTGTCTGTTAGAATTTACGACTCTTTGCAGACGTCGCCGGTCTCGATCTTTAAGTGCAGGCGGTCGACCACTGCGCTGTCCATGGTGGGATGTTATGCCTGAAATTTCATACTCTCGGCACACTCTTGACACAGTGGATCTGGGAATGTTGAATTCTCTAACGATTTCCGAAATGGCATGACCCATGCGTCTAGCTCCAACTAACATTCCGCGTTCAAAGTCTGTTAATTCACGTCGTGCGGTCATCATCACGTTAAAACCTCTTCACATGAATAACTTGAACAGAAATGAAAGCTCTGTAAAAGCACTGCGCATTTATACCTGTTCTATGCGATGCTACTGCCATCTGAAAATTTGCATATTGCTATCCCATGACTTTTGTCACTTCAGTGTATACTTTTTTTGTATAGTAAAAACTAGTGGTCAGGGATCCCTGATAGAAATTTTTCTGTTTATTACTATCAAGCTAATTTTCTGTGAGTAGCTTCATTTTAATGAGACGCCCAACTTTTCCTCTTACAACAAGTCTCGATTGTGGTAGCTAACAGGAGTAGAAGGGATCAAATGTGTCGATTCTATGGGTCTCAAAAACTTATCACTAACTGTGGCTTTTTTAATTAAATCTTAAGATAATTATTTACATTGTTAGAAAAAATATGTCCTACAAGGTGCATGGTATGATCAAAGAGTCCCCCTCCTCCCAACATGTATCGATAACGAGGCCATCAAAAGTAATTACTAACTACATGAGTTTTTTCTACTGCTTACTTAATATGTATATAATTTAACAGTCACATTGTCCTACGAATTGCGTGGTGCGTTATCCCGATCCTACGCTCAGAAATTGTTAGTACCACAAGACCACTTTTCTTATTACTAACTGTAGGACAAAAATATTATATTATAGGCTAGTGTATTCTCTATCCAGATAAAACAATGTTCTACAAGTAAACAGGTAGGTATCACTAGTCCGAGAAGAATTGTAAGGTTTTTTTGTTGGATTATGGTCAATATTTACGGAGAATTCCTAATATACTCTGGCCATGCGTACTGGCAAGGTTCCAGCCGTTATACAAAATTGTGGAAAATAAATTTATTTCTACTAGCACGAATTGAAAACGTGTATTAAATTGGAGTACTGCAATAATGTACCACAAAATTTGAAGGACAATGTGGCTGTTAAATTATATAAATATTAACGAAAAAAACAAGAGTAAAAAATTGAAGTAGTTAGTAATTATTCTTGATGATCTCGTAATAGATACATGCTGGTCGGAGGGGATTCTCATCAAACCAAACGTTTTATAGGAATATTTATATATAGGAATATTTTTTCCACTAATGTTAATAATTTTCTTAATATTTAATTAAAAAAACCAACTGTTAGTATTAAATATTTGAGTATCGTCAAATCGACATATTTTTTCCCTGCTGCTCTTGTTAGCTACCGCAATCCAGAATTTCGTTTATGCAATAACCTTGCGTCTCATTGAAACGACGCTATTTAAGAAGATTCGGTTTGATAGTGATTATTTTTTCAACAAGGATCTGTACTACATTACGTATTGCCTGGATGACGTACCACGCAATTTGTAGGACAATGTGACTGTTAAATTATATGCATATTAACTAAGCAATAGGAAAAAAATCGGGCACTTAGTAATCACTTTTGACGACCTCGTAATTGAAACATCTTGGGAGGAGGGGGACACTTCGAACAAACCATATACCTTGTAGGACAAATATTTTTTCAATAAAGTTAGTAATTTTCTCAATGTTTAATAAATTACCAACAATTAGTAATAAATTTTTGAGCACTGTCAAATCGGCAAATTTTGACTCAGCTACCCTTGTTAGCTACCGCAATCCAGAATTTCGTTTATGATATTGTCGGGCGTCTCATTGAAACGGCGCAATTTAAGAAGATTCAGCTTGGTGCTGATTATTTTTTCATCAGAGTACTACATTTTTAGAACGTAGGACCGGAATAACGTACCATGCAATTGTAGGACAATGTGACTTTTAAATTATATACATATTAACTAAGCAATAGCAAAAACTCAGGCAGTTAGTAATCACTTTGATGACCTCGTAATCGATACATGTTGGGAGGAGGGAGACTCTTTGATCAAACCATACACCTTGTAAGACAAATATTTTTTTCAACAATGTTAATAATTATCTTACGATTTAATTAAAAAAAGACACAGTTAGTGATAAGTTTTTGAGACCCATAGAATTGCCACATTTGATCCTTGCTACCCCTGTTAGCTACCACAATCGAGAATTGTTGTAAGATGAAAAGTTGGGCGTCTCATTAAACGAAGCTATTCAAGAAGTTTCAGCTTGATATTAATTATTTTTTCATCAGGCATATGTACTACATTTTTAGATCGCAGGACCGGGACGACGTACCACGCAGTTCCTAGGACAATATGCCTGTTAAATTATATACTGTAAAATGGGGTGTATAGGAAGAGCGGGGTCAATCGGAACAAAACTTCCCGACCGTAGAAAGAAAATCTTCATAAATATACTATTGGGTATTTTTTGCCATTAATTTTTTTTATAGAAAGGTAAGATCATAGAAAGTAGGAAAAAATTACTTTTGTCAATCTGGCAATGTTACTGGCTTATAAGGAGGGCTGAAAGTGAAATGCTAGAAAACATCACATTTTCATCGACTGCAAAACTTCATATGTAAGTACAAAACTTCTTGTAATTTAAACCAAAGAATGGTATGTTTCAATTTTACATGTATCTGAACAACTAACTACAACATTAGAATTTCCATTTTTTAAAAATTGTGTCATAAAAATGAAGAATACAAAAAAATGACATAGGAAAAAAAAATTGCGGGGTGTATCGGAACACTTGGTTCTGTTGTTCCAGTTCAAACTTATTTAAAGGAAACTGTTTGAAAAATCAAGATTCTAACCCCAATTTCTCTAGTCAAGACAAGAACAAGGATTTATTACTGTTTATCTCTTCTCGTGAGCAACTAGATCCTAGAATGACAGAAAGTAGCAGATTTAAAAAGATTTTTGCTCCAGGAGACTTCTTTTTAACTAAAATACATGGGGGAAGTCATACAGACTTTATGTAGCAAAAGTCCAGCACACAAACAGTGATGAATAAGTGGGAAAATCTTACAGGACAATCCCCAAGACCTAGAGATTTTAAGAAACTAAAGAAAACGCAGCGTTCAGCCCAGAAGATATCATGAAAAAACTTAAGTCAAGCCACAACTGCTAGTTTTAAGGCCAAGTACATATTTGTGGACGATATGAGTGACTTTAATTTATGTTAAAGCTTTGTATTTTAATTCCAAAACATTTCTTAAAAGTAATTTTAATTTTTCACAAGTTCAAAATTATTTTTAATTAACTTTGCAGGTCATTTTCACTCATTTTTTTGATATTTTTATCATGGTTCTTGTTGGCTGTGGTTCTTATCCTGACTGTTTTCAGATTTTCACCTATCACTCCTAAACTATGCAACTGTTGATGATACGTGTGCATACCCATTTTGGAGAACACTAAATTTGCGTCAATTTAAGCTCAAGTGGAGTTCTGTAGGACGAATAGCTTAGGAGATATCGTACTTCAACAATTTGTCATTTTTTGCGAAAAATGAAATAAAGATGCTTTGATTATATTTCGAACCAAATATTGACATAAATTCTTATTCTACGAGACAAAATATAGATATTTAATTACTGTACATCTGATCAGCTTTCATTTAAGTCTAAAAAGAAGTCTGCAGGTTCAATATTTCATTTACAATCGAGAGAAAACAAATTTTCGGAAATTAAATTTTTTTTTTTTTTTTGAGAAATGAGAAAAAATGCTTTCTAATAAGAATAGAAGAGCACTGGTCAACATAAAAATGCATAGAGTTGTATAAAAAGGGTAACACTGCATTAAAATATTATTTTCATAATAAAAAAACCTTACAGGGTAATTTAGATCAATGTTTTTTTTTTTTTTTCTTTTGTGGGTATTTATTAGCTGTGGTCTTATAGCTAAGCTGCAGGAAAAGAATGTGGTCTTTGTTCTGTCTCAAGATGTTTGGATATTTTCTTCATCTTCGAGAACTGGAATGGCAAGGAAGTTGTAACAACTCTTTCCGTATTTAAATGAACATCTGGATCCAAAACAAAGACAACCTTCCTTTTCTGCAGCCTCCCAATAAGACCACAGCTAATAAAGACCTACAAAAGAAGTATTTGTTTCTTCACAATTGTAAATGAAATATTGAACCTACAGACTTTTTTAGGCTTAAATGAAAGCCTATTAGATGTACTGTAATTAAATGTCTATCTTTGTCTTGAAGAATCAGAATTTATGTTGATATTTGGTTCAAAATATGATCGAAGCATACTTATTTCATTTTTCGCAAAAAAATGACAAATTGTTGAAGTACGAAATCTCCTAAACTATTCATCCTACAGAACTCCACTTGAGCTAAAATTGTTGCAAATTTAGTGTTCTTCAAAATGGGTATGCACACGTATCATCAAAAGTTGCATAGTTCAGGAGTGATAGGGGAAAATCTGAAAAAAGTCAGGATAAGACCACAGCCAACAAGAATTATCATAAAAATAGCAAAAAAAAATAATAAATAAATAAATACATAAATAAATAAAATAAAAAAAAAAACGAGTGAAAATGACCTGTAAAATTTTTTTTTCACTTTTTAAAATAATATTTTAATATAGTGTTACCCTTTTAATACCATTCTATGCATTTTTTATTGTCCACTGCCCTCCTATTCTTATAAGAAAAAGATTTTGCTCATTTCTCAAAATTTTAAGTATTTATTTGTCGCGATTGTAAATGAAATATTAAGCCTACAGACTAATGTTTGGACTTGAATGAAAGCTGATTAAATGTGCTGTAATTACATGTCTACATTTTGTCTTGTAGAGTAGGAATTTATGTCGATATTTGCTCCAAAATATGATCGAAGCATAATTTTTTCACTTTTCGCAAAATAACTCCATTTTTGGAAGTACGATGTCTCCTAAACTTCCTACAGAACTCCATTTGATCTTAAATTGTTGCAAATTTAGTGTTCTTTAAAATGGGTGTTCACATGTACAATCAAAAGTTGCATAGTTTAGGAGTAATAAAGGAAAAACTGAAAAATGTCCGAAAATTTTGCAGTTTTTCACGAGTGTCGCAGCTAGCACATTTTTTAGAAAGGTGCAAACTTAGATTTACACTACCCTAAGGGAGCCAAACAACATATTAAAAATTCAGAACTACATCGCGATTTGCGATTTTAATGTCTAATTTGACTGGACTAAGAGTTGTGAGAGAAACAATTGTATATTATGTATCGTTTTAAACGGGAACCGTTTGTGATTAGGTATGGTACAATTTTTGTTTTCTCTGTATCATTGTAGTTACATTACAGTAATGGCCAAACTATAGTAATATGCCCCTTTTCTATAGAAACATTCTTATCCATGCTCTCATTAGAACTTATGTTGCGTTTTAGACCTTTAAATAGGCTTGTTCACTTATGAGTCTCTCTCACTTGTGCGCCTTTTTCTGTTGGTCCCTTGGGTCAGTGCATAAGTGAGAGTTCGCTGTATTAGTATCAGAAGAATCTTACATGTGTTTCCTGTGACACTACTTTATCGAAAATTTCATTTCGACCGATTAGTAACTTGAAATGCTTCATACTTAACAACCTGATTTTGTTGGATAATGTTTTTCACATTTATATCTATGTTTTCAACTATAATCTAAGCTCTATGTTAGTACAGTCGACGCTCGTTATAACGACCACTCGTTACAAAGACCATCCTAATATAGCGACCGGTGAGAAAACCCCCGACTGTATTCCAATATACTCTATGTTCTACCTCTTATAGCGACCACTCGTTACAAAGACCGCTTTCTGTGGGACGGAGATGGTCGTTATATCGAGCGTCGACTGTATTTAAAAATTTGACAAATATTTAATCGGGAAACACAGAGTTATTCGATGGAAAATCTGAACTTCAATAAAATGGCCAATTTCTTTTAATTTTGGGACTATTGTAAAACTTTTAGTTCAGAACACAGTTAAATAATATAGTAACTTACATTATAGAAGATTTTTAAATATATTGAGTTGAAATGAGTATAGAGAGTTTGGCGTGAACAGTAAAAGTATGTGTTTTTTGCTCAAATTTCCCAATTTCTAAAAATGTTTTAAGAAAATAATTTTTATTTTCCTACCTTTAAACACTTTTAAAGTTAAAAAAAAAGCAGTAATCAGTATTTTAATTTTTTGAAAGAGAAAAATATCTCTGAACATAGGCAGACCCCTTAAAAACATCCATTGCAATATAGCTCAGAAAATATCAGCAAATCTATACAAACAAATAATTAAATACAAGGGCTACTTTTACATTTTTGAAAACTTCGGTACATCTTTGCAGTTTTTACTTTAAGTATGTATCCTAAGGGTATTCTCAAGTAAGTATCGTTAAAGCTAAAAAACAACCGTCAAAATAGACTCTTTCTAATGAATAACCTTCCCATTTCCCTAAAGTAAAAATGACGTAAATAACTCAATCAATGGCGTGCAAGAGGGAATATTTACGTAATTACAGGATATATTTCCATTGCTTTATTTGAACAGTCACGAAGTTTTAATCATTAAATCCGTTTCTGCGACAAAACTAGAATTTGAAAAATACTTTGTCAGAAAAATGTATAGTCACGAAGCAAAGTGCCAAACATAATAATATATGCTCTATTGAAAAAATCTGAAAAATGACTAATGGATCTTCAGCTATGATATTTTCCGGTTACTTACCTTTGATCATTTATGTTTTTGAATGTTATTAGAAAACTAAACGAATCGCGCCTTTATGTAGTTCATGTGCATAAATGCATATTTTTACCTAAATATTTTATCAACATTAACTTATTTTATTTTTTAAGTAAAGATGACCGTTTTATACTGTATAGAGGCTTCAATTATATTTATTGTGGTTTTCATATGAGAGGAAGGGTGAACAGTAAACGGGGGGCATGGTATGCTTTACTAGGATACCGTAAAATGGGGTGAATCGGAACACTTTTCAGCTTTAATTGTAAAAAAAGCAGTTAAGATTTTTTTTTTAATTTGATTTTTTGGGTAAAAACTTCGGTCTTGCTTTACTTTTGATACTCCAAGCAAAGACAAAACATTTCGAACAGTTATTATTCATATATAAAGGAATTTAGGGGTGTTCCGAATCACCCCGCAGATAGGGGTCAATCGGAACACATGATAAAATTTTTATTTTTTTCAATTTAACCCGTAATAGATGGGGGAGAATAAGAACAGATAATTACTGTCAAATAAATGTATAATTTCAATACCAGTAAACGTTTATATTTTATCAAAATTCAAAATAATTTTGAACTTATAAAAAATTAAAATTAATTTTAAGAAAAGCTTTTGAATTAAAACACAAAGATTTAACATGAATGGAAGTCACTCATGTCGTCCACAAATATGTACTTGTCCTTGAAACTAGCAATTGTGACTTGGCTTAAGTTTTTTCACAGCATCTCCTGGGATGAACTCTGCTTTTTCTTCAGTTTCTTAAAATCTCTGGGTTTCGGGGATTGTCCTGAAAGATTTTTTCGCTTATTCATCACTGTCTGTGTGCTGGACTTTTACTACATAAAGTCTATGTGGCTTTCCCCCTCGTATTTTAAGTAAAAAGGAGTCTCCTGGAGAAAAAATCTTTTGAAATCTGCATTTTTTTGTCATTCTAAGATTTAGTTACTCATGAGAAGGGATAAACAGAAATAAATCCCTGTCCTAGTCTTGATTAAAAGAATTGGGGTTAGAATCTTGATTTTTCAAACAGTTTCCTTCAAATAAGTTTGAATTGGAACAACAGAACTAAGTGTTCCGATTCACCCCGCAAATTTTTTCCCTGTGGCATTTTTCAGAATTCTTCATTTTGATGACACAATTTATAAAAAATGTAAATTTTAATGTGGTATTCTGTTGTTCAGATACATGTATAATTGAAACATACCACTCTTAGTTTTCAAATATAAGAAGGTTTGTTCTTGCATATGAAGTTTTGCAGTCTATGAAAATGTGATGTTTTCTAGCATTCCACGTGCAGCCCTCTTTAGAAGCCAGTAGCGTTGCCACATTGACAAAAGTAATTTTTTCCTACTTCCTTAAATCATGGCGAAAAATACCCAATATTATATTTATGAAGAATTTCTTTGCACGGTCGGGAAGTTTTGTTCCGAATGACCCCGCTGTTCCTATACACCCCATTTTACGGTAACTTGGAAATTTCTTAATTGATGTTCGTACCACTTCTACTTTTTTGTAAAACTTTTAGAGCAATAATCCTTTTTTTTTTGTTTCTGTGGTAATAATTTCTTTTTCTTAGCTGACTTTGCATAATGTAAGTGCGCCAAATAAAGTCACTCTGAAGTTCATAGTCAAGTATCTCACTTATTTACGATTCATTCGGCTGATAATTTTGCATTCACCACGTGTCTTTGACGACTGTTTGGCATTTAATGTTGAACGTGGTGACAACTTCGCAAATACCTAGAAAAACTGAACGCCAAATAATGTCAATATTTCCTAAAATTACGGTTTTAAAACATGTTCTTTAAACTCATGAAAACATCAAGCAAGCTCCAATTCAAAGTATCTTCTTCTTCATCGTGTTTAAAAATTAGATTTTCTGTAATTGGGTCAAGGAGTATTTCTTCTTGTACCATTAGTTCAGAATCCGTCGGGTCAAAATGAAAAACAAGTCATGCAAAAGGTAAAATAACTTTTTGAAATATTTTTTATGTCAAAATTCTGGAATTGAGCTGAACAACCTCAATAAAATTTCCACTCATGTGAAAATTTTCATATTTCTACTCCTGCTTTATTTTCCCAGAATGAACAATAAAAATTAAACAAACTAATAAACGTTGTTTACCACTTTCGTGAAACTCTTATTTTAAACTGATTGTTTTAGCATAAAACCAATCCCCCCTCCCCCCACATAATCCTGGTTCAAATTGGATTGTCTACAATTGGCTTTAAAAGATAGATCTTAGAAGCAATTAGTTCAAATGCAGTAGAAAAATTCGTCGTAAAACATAAAGTAACTTTTTTTATCTCATTTTTCGAAAATTCAATTTAGAGGAGCAGAACTGCTTCAAAAAATACAAGATGCATGTCAAACTTCATGTTTCAAAATATTTCCGTTCTACTGGTTTTTCGAAACACAAACGAAAAAACTTATTTATCTATTTATTGTATAGATAGACTGCGTCCATGAGAATAGTTCTAGTTTCCTTCGAAATGATATCATTAACATACTGTCGGCCTACACGTTTTCCAGTTTTAAGTCCCAGATACTTGAATGTTTTAGTTTCATCATAATGACCAAATATTATTACGAAATCATTGTCAGAATCTGCAAAAATGTTTTTAAAAAGCTAGAAAAAATCCCTTAAAACGCTTAATCATAATACCTGTCGTTACAAAAATCAATGTCTGTCTGTGTCGGTGCATTTCACGAATCAGAGTCAAACCTATTGTATTCAAGGTAATGAAAATTTGGCTCATACGCAGTGCAAAAATCGGGAATTTCAAAACTAATTCACAAATTTTTAATTAATTTTTAAAAGTTGTGTTTAATTTTTAATTAATTAAAATTAGGAAAATTTTTGCGTAACTTATAACAAATTCCAGCATTTTATGTTATGCGCGTTCCCAAAATACTGTTTTACATTTTCACTGATTTTACATTTTCACATAGTAATTAATCACCGATTAATTACTACGTATGTTCTTATTATTAATGATTTGTACATAAGTCTTACAAAATGAAGTTCTTCTCAACTAAATTTTACTCTTTGATCATATATTCGCAGCACTAATGTTTATTTAGTTATTTATTTTCAGCATTTGCCTTTTCCAAGTTTGACGAAAACATATTTTAAAAAACTATTACTTACATAAAACCGTTATTTCAAATCAAATATGAATAAAACAAACAGTTCTGAGTAATGTTATTACGCTTAAATATCATTAAAAAATGTTAAAGAATAATTTCTAAAAAGCGAAAACTAGAGGATTATTAACTTAGAATGTAAGGTTATTGTAAAAACCAAGAGATACCCTAACGTAAGTTCAGTAATTCAATTAGCAATGAAAAGAGCATAACATTAGTCTTTGCCTGCCTTGGCTAATTAGTTTCAAAATAGTTCAAATTTTTAGTTTAAAAATTTCTTAAGTTTTTAAATACATGAAATATAGTAAGACATACGAGAAGAGTCCCATTTTTAAAATTTAGAAAGCATAAATGAAATATTCAGTACGTTGTGGAATTTTATCCGAACAATATTTTTTTTAATCTTATCTATGGATACTTCTCCTCTGAAAAATATGACGAATTAGTATTCAAAGACCGTAAAAGCTGCACTTGTAAGATGAAAGAGAAAACTTGACACAGTTGTTGAATATGGTGTGTCTTTTTTACACTGTAATATTTTTAAGGAGAAACTAATTTTTTAACTGAAAGTGAATGAATGTTTTTCACGCAAAATGTGCCTGTGAGTGAATTGCGAAAAGAGTATAAATATTTGAAGTGAATCAAAAATAAGTTGAATGACATTTAGACTTCTCAAAATTTTTCGTGAATTATTAGTATTACTTTAATAGAAAAAACTGGGACGTATTCCAGGATTTTGAGGTTCATCCATAATTAATTACGCCTAATTTTTGTTTAATGTTCTTTTTTTTTTATACGTAGTTCACCCTAAAATTATTTCATGCTTTGTTTGAAGAATTAAAACAAATTAGCAGTTGTTTTAAAATAAAATTTCCATTGTTGTGACTTGTTAAAAAAACTTAAAACTCTCCCATCAAGAAGAAACCATTTTCTTGTGAAACGCAATAGTTCAACCAATTTTTATGAAACAGATTATATTTTTTATCATTAATGAACAGCATTTCAAAAAAGACTTGAAATTCTGTAGGATATGTAAGTATTTCAAATACAATTATTCAATCAGCTTTAAAAAAAATGTTATTAGTTTCTTTCATCTGAAGGGCCAGGGAGAAAAAAGATGAAAGTGACCAAAAAGCGATTTCAAGAAAAACGAAAAACAAAGATTGATTTCTCGTAGCTCCTTATGTAGTTTTTCGAGTTTTCATGCACATTTCGGTCGCTTGTCATCTTTTTCCCCTTGTTGTTCTACCAGATGATACTAGTCCTTCATAGCCCTTAGATAGCGCTAATATCTCAAAATTGACGAAAAAGTGACTTTCATCTTTTTCCCCCCTGGCCCTTCATCTGTTTTTAGTAATTCGTCGTTTCTTCACAAATGAGTATTTAACTCTCCTGGTATGTCTCATTCATAATCCTTTCACGAATCTAATTTTTAAAGCAAAAATAGCACCTTCCCAGCTTATGTGAGGATTTTGCATTAATTCAGCTCATATTTTAATTTTTCCAATGATTTATCTTTCTACATGATTTTAGATTACAGTGAGAGGACTCAGCGAGTAGCATGTGATCTTAGACCCACAGACTGAGTGTTTTTATGTATATCTTCTTAAGCTTCTTAACCGATTGTGTATAGTGCCGTTATCTTCCAACACCAACCTTAACAGTCTAAGATCCCACCGCAGTTTATCTACACTCATAGCGTACACTCATGACGTATATTTCAAATTAAAGCTGATTTTTTTCTAAACGTGATGCACTATGTCCGCCTGTGTAAAAGTGCCCGAAACCTATAGGCAGCCTGGCCTAAACAGGTCACATGAATGTAGTATTTCTACACTCATAGCGTACACTAATGACTCATATATCAAATTGAAGCTAATTTTTTTCTGAACGTGGTGCAATAAGGCTGCCTATGTAAAAGTGGCCGCAACCTCTAGGCAGCCTGGCCTGAAGTTTAGGGTCCAAAATTTCAAATGGTTATAAAAGACGGAAAAATCGGTCGATTCTTTTGCTTTTTTTACTAAAATTATTCAGTACTTTTTCGACAAAAAATTGATGAACCTAAATTTCAAAAATTGTCGATAGGGGGCGCTTTAGACTTCGGAGCTAAAAACAACTACTTTTTACCGTTTGTTTTCATATTTTCGTAATTGATTCAAAGAGTTAAAACTGTAACTTAAATTTTGAGCTCAAAATATCAACTAATTTCCGGTTTTTAGCAATACTCGGACCAAACGTCAAAAATTGTGTTTTTCCGCTTTTCAACTAGTCCTTTCATGTAAAAAAATTATAAAAATCACCTGATAATGTTAAAATAAAATCAGATGAACAATTTCGTAACTAAAAAAAAAAAATAAATAATTTTTTTTCCAACATTTTTTTTACCCAGAAATTTTGTATTTTACAACTCAGAAAGTGCATTTAATTTTATTTTCACATTATTAGTATCGCCAGATGATTTTAATAATCTTTTTACATGAAAGGACAAGTTAAAAAGTAGAAAAACACATTTTTTGACGTTTGGTCCGAATATTGCTAAAAACTGGAAATTAGTTGATATTTTGGGCTCAAAATTTAAGTTACAGTTTGAAATTTTTGAATCAATTACAAAAATACGAAAATAAACGGTAAAAAGTAGTTGTTTTTAGCTACAAAGTCTAAAGCGCCCCCTATCGGCAATTTTTGAAATTTAAGTTCATCAATTTTTTTTTTTCCGAAAAAGTACTTACATTAAGAATAATTTTAGTAAAAAAAGCAGAAGAATCGATCAATTTTTTCGTCTTTTATAGCCATTTGAAATTTTGGACCCTAAACTTCAGGACAGGCTGTCTAGAGGTTGCAGCCACTTTTAAATAGGCAGCCTTAGTGCACCACGTTCAGAAAAAAATTAGCTTCAATTTGATAGATGAGTCATGAGTGTACACTATGAGTGTAGAAATACTACATTCATGTGACCTGTTTAGGCCAGGCTGCCTATAGGTTTCAGGCACTTTTACACAGGCGGACATAGTGCATCACGCTCAGGAAAAAATCAACTTTAATTTGACATGTACGTGATGAGTGTACGCTATGAGTGTAGATAAACTGCGGTGGGATCTTAGACTATAAGAGGAAATATGTGGGGTGTTTCTACTTCTTCCCTATTCTATAAGGAAAAAGGAAACACGCTGTGGTAAAAGGAAACATAATTTCATTCGCTAACAAACATATTGTCAAATTTTTCAGACTTAGCTCTCCTCGTATAGTTTAACTTTGGACACAAAATTGTCCAGACGTCCTATCTCACTGTAATACTTTGCCATCCCATGATAAAACAACTAATACATGAAATGCATTTTTAATGAGTCTAAAAAGCAATTTAATCGGTTATATTAACAATGTAAGTTATATTTCATTACAGAGAATAAACGCATCATTCTTTTGAAAATTGCTAGGAAAAATGTAATCAAAGCGACATAGGTACGAAACAGTTTTATTGAAAAAAGCGATAATTTGTGAAGAATAATATATTTTCCTATCAAAACCATTCCATATGAATGTGAATAAATGATAGCTCTTATAAAGAATAGTCTTATTAGTAAATAAACGAACCGCAGTAAAAAAAGTCAGCATTTTTTTTTTTTTTTTTTGCTAAACTAGGATCCAAAAGAGTTCTCTTAAATGAAATGGCAACATAACTTCTTTCTATACAATTCCAAAAAAATAAACAATTCGAGCTACTAATGTTTGTTTAGTGGTTAGAATTGTTTTTTAACATCTAACTACTGGATTTACCTTACTGGGACAGGTTTTTCCAAAAAAAAAAAAATCCCTAAAATATAACAATAGACGTTTTTCTTTCTTTTTTACAATTACTCATATCAGTATATATATATATTCTTACAGTAACGTACCAAATGCTAACATTTTTAGCGATATAATAAATTTCTGAAAATGAAAGTCTTTACTGGTCAAAAAACCGTATCAGAAAATAAAACGTTTTTCTGCTTAAACGCAAACAGAAATTCTCATAAAAATATATATGTATGAAATGTGTTACGGGAGGATAAAGAAATGGTTGTTTGAATCAGCCGTTTGAAAGATATATTAGATTATTCCTAAACAAAGAGTTAGTTAAAAATACCCAACATGCGAAACGAAAAAAAAAATTTGTACAAGCCCTGAAAGAGCTCGAGAGAAACAACGTTAAAAACCATGCCAAAAGTTTTGTATTAAGAAATACGACTAAAATAATGTAAAAAAAAGTAAATATGAAGAAGAAAATGAGATGAAGCATTCAACAAATGCTCTGGTTTTACTTCCACTTGGTAAAATGTGCTTTACTTTAAAAAAAAAAACGAAAAAATAAATAACAGGATTCGCTAAATTCATTAGAAAACTTTTGAAGAAGTAATGAATATGAAAACCTTTAATACAGCTAAGGTAATGTTTTTTCATTCTGTGAAATATTCTGCTTGTGCAAACAAATAGTAATAGTATATGCTTTTTCAATAATATGCAAATAGCTTTTATTTACACATGAGAAGGGATTTTTGGAGGGAAAAAAAATGCAAAATACAATACGTCGAGTGCTTGCATAGTCTGATTTTTCAATACAAATATCGAATAGATCACAAACGTTTTAACAGATATATGGCTTTTCATATAATGAGATTTTTTTCATTGGTTAAAATAATTATTTCGAAAGGAAAGCTAGAAAATAAGTCTATCGACTTCAGTCACTCAATTTAATATAGAGAGAAAGACGCCTTATTTCAATAAATTCTAACTACTGGTATAATGGAAATAATAATAACTTTGGATTTGTCTCAGGTTAGGTTACATGCTTTCTGTACTCAAGAGGATATTCTTAACTATATTTTTTCAAAAACTTTTCATACTGTCGTTTTTACTTTTCTAGTATAGTTAAGGATCTCAATTTTCTCAGGAATCTTTATTAGTTTGTTTCGTGCGCACTGACTATGACAATTTTGGGGATTTTTTCAAACTCAAGAATATTTGGTGAATAGTTTAAGGGATCAATTGTAAAAAAAAATCATTACACATTTTTTAAAAATTAGAAATTTTATAATTTTAAGAATGAATTATTGCAATGTTGTCTTACTGTAGAAATATATATATATTATACCTAATTGCAAAATATATATTTTATACACTATACAGAAAGTAAAAGATAGTGCAACTTCTGTTAAAAAATCTAAAAAGGAGTTTAGCAAGAAAAAAAATATTACTGAGTTAAAAATATTAATCTTCAAACCGTCGAACACTTAGAATCCAATCTTAGAAATTTGCTTTCATTAGAGGTTTTTTGAGACCGAAATCCAGCAACATTAATAGTCATTTTGTTTTTCGGCTACTATCTCTTGCTCGGAGTTTCTTTGAAATAAGGGCAGACAGGGACGTCACTTCAAGTTTTTCCAGGAGGGGGGGAAAGGGTCCGAACACAATGCAATTTCAACGAAAAACATCAAAAACCAGGAAACTGCAGACACGTGTTTCGGCGTTACAAGGAACGCCTTTTTCAATGTGAAAAATTGGGAGCTTATGGCTGCACAGACATTCGACAAAAACAACGGGAACAAAAGCGAACAGCTTAAAAAGCAAACAAAGCGGATTATCCAAGCACCAATACGAAAATTTTTAAGCCAAAAAAGATCCAATGGGAAAATAAAGATTGAACCGAAGCTTTCTACCAGGTAACCGAAAAGAAAGAATTCGATTGGCGACATAAGCTAAAATAGCTAACATAATAATAAAAAAAAAAGCACCAAGCTAAAACCGTTAACCGCAAGAACAAAAAAAAAAAGCAGAATGAAAGAAAGCGAATCGGTAAACGAAGAAAACAAAAAGGAAAATGAGGACAAGTAGAAAATAGGAAAATGCCATCAATAACAGAAAAATAAATTAGAATGGGGAAAGGTAAAATTATACAAATGGACGCCAAACATCAGAAAAATAAGGAATAGCATTCAGATTGTTAACTAAGTCAGAACTGTCTTTCAAAATATGGAAGGATTCCCAAAAGTCAAGATTTGATGAGTTGGGGCATTTTTGGACAATTTGAAAAGAATTAAAATCGAAAGAATGATTCTTATACCAACAATGTTACACAATACTAGACGTATTTAGTTGTTGCTTTTTTACATAATTCTGATGTTGCTTTAAGCGGGATTTCAAAGCACGTCGCATTTGTCCAATATAAGAGAGATTGCAACTGCAATTAATTTTCTGCAATTAATTAAGTGCAATTAATTAAAATTCAAAGCATTATTAGGAAAGCATTTGCTGGTTCGGTTCGCTTACATGTGTAACTAAACGGAGATTTATTATTCGAAGATCAAACCTAATGCATCAACTATTCTTGCAATATTTTGATACTAGATATTTTCAAAAGGTTTTGATTTATATTTATCGCAGCCAACTATTAGACGTACGAAAAAACGAAAGATGTATTTAACACACAGCGCATTTTTAACCTCAAAATTATCGAAATTAGTTTCTTTGCCAATATTTATTTTTAAAAACACACTAGAATAAAATAAAACATATCTCAAATTTCGAATTTCAATTACCAGCATTTTATCTTGCTCGCGGGGAAAGATTAATTCAAAATCCTTTTCAAAATAAGAAACATTTTTTTTCACCACTGATTCTTGATTCTTTTACATCAATATTTTTTCCTATTCTATAATTGCTTTTACTGAAATAGCGCTCCCTGCGAATATAAAAATGGTTTTCGTGTCTATTCTCAGTTTTATGGGAATGAAAACAAAATTAACGACCGCGAGAAAGTGTGCCGATAGAAAAAATTAAATATTTTTATGCTTCATTTCGCATTCTGAGTTCGGGACTTTCAATCCCTGTGGCTCAGATTGATACAAATCTAATTTTAAAGGTTTATAATGAGGAGCAAAAAAAATCTGCATCAAGCTAATCATGTATCTTATCTTTTTGTTGAATCACATGTTACACTTTGAGTATTTTTTTTTCATTAAAAAAAATGTTTCTGTAAGATAAGTTTAGGAGGAAGTCGAAGCTAATTTTTTTCGCATAGTCAAGTCATCGATATTATATCAGGGTAATAATAATTGAACTGGGTGAAAACCTTGGTAACTTTTTTGAGTAAAGAAGATTTAAGACTTGATGATTGAATTCAGGATTCATTGGGAGTATTTAAAACATTCGCTTTACTTCTTTTTTTCTTGGTAAAATATTGAAATACAACGTTTCCGACCACCTATCAATTACCAAGGCCTACTATTTGAGCAACAATAGTCTGTTTGCGACTCAACTTAGATGTGGGATAGAGGATTAACTGAACCAACTGGTTCACGTATCATACTAGTCAAACATTTTTTAGCTTAAAACTATGCCATGTGAGGTCGAAACTTAAAACAAAAATGATCACACTTCGATTATTTTAAAGGACCAAGGTTTTTTTTTTTTTTTTGAAACAAGAGGTTAAATCAGGTCGAACATTTCATTAATGTACATAAAAGCACATTCAAGTTTTTTTAGTAATTCATAAATTTTTCTGAAAGTGCTTATACGTGCCTTTCAATCGACAGTACTTTTGCCAGAGCAACTGAAAGGTGCAAGCTGGTGTAGCACCTCAAAAATGCTACAAAACGTCGAAAAGCCACCTTTTAATAACTTGCATTGACCTTGCTGCAACGACTTACCACAAATTTATCGATCTCTATATAAAGTTCAAAACTTCTTTATACATAAAGCAATGAGTAATCGCCCCTAAGCAAGGGCTAAGTCAGGAACATGCAATACACCGCCAACTCGGTTTGGATCGAAATAACCGAGTTGGCGGTGTATTGCATCTTCTCTATATATACTTCTTACATAAAAATAATTTGACGTCAACCTACTCTTTGTGTAAAGAGTTGTGGCTCATTGCAATTTCCATGTCTTAAAATCCGCTAAATATTTGATTCCGCACATCAACTTTTGGTTGCCCATAAAAAAAAAATAACTCCGCAACGAAAATTGCTAAAGTCCGTCTTCTAATAAGATAAGTAAAAGCTGGTCGTTTTTTGGAAAAAAATATGAGATGGCATGAATCACAGACGTAACACTCACTCAGTTTGTTGCTCTCAATATAACCTCACGATAACAACGGTTTTTACACATTTATGGCTAAAATTAAATGAGCTTCGCTTATTTGTTTTATGTCGCAGACTGGTAGTGTTGCCACTTCTAAAAAAACTTAATAATTATACCAAAAATAATACAATATGAAAAATATTTATGTTTCATGGCTCCTTTCTTCAGGAAATGAGCTTAAACTAGATATAACGAGAGTTTGAGTAGCGTTTGTAATAGTTTGAGATAGACAGACGGATAAAGACTAGGGTGGTCCTGGTCAATACATAGGCGGAAAACTCATTTTCTACTGTTCTGTCTCACCCTCTATTTCTTTTCCTTTTGGGTCAGTAACTAGTTAAAAAAATCAATTTTAATTATAACACGAGCCGCAAACAGGCTTAAAAATTAAATAAAATAGCCAAATTCGGCAAATTTTTGCAAAACTTTTTTTTTATTATTTTGTTTAATTCAAAACACGTATTTAATAGTAAAAATTACTATGCTTAGGCCTGGAATTTCTTAACTATAAAATACATACGTTATTATGCTATTACTTGGAGGCTACCGCTCAACATCCCTCCATATTGTAAGTAGTTCCATTCGGATCGCCGAGCGACCTGTACTCTCAAGCTCTCGTTCGCTACATCTGTGTAGATACTTAAGAGCAAGAATCTGAGAAACTGTCACGCCTAGCATTATGAGGTGATTCATGACCTCTCAGATTTTCTCCCAAAAATTACCAAATGTTTATTTTCTTATTGAAAGACCAAATCCGGAATGTTTTGCTCTAAAGTTGAGTTGTTTAGTTTTTATGGATCCCTAAAGTTGAAGGTGCGGCATCAAAAATTAAGCTGATTTTCAAGACATGGAAGTTGCCGTGAGCCAAAACTCTTATCGGGAACTGTTTAACTCCAATTTTGTGTACATTTTTTGTAAAAATTTTTTTCACATTTCGCCTCAAAGGTCTCAACTGTTCTGTTAAGACAAAGAATAGTGTATGACATTGGCAAAAAAAAATATTCCAATATGTTGTTGGCAGAGGAAGTTATGACCGTTTGAATATCGGTAAAATATGACATTTTTCATATTTCGGCCTTACGCAACTAAAAGCACGTTGAACTTTCCTCGGTTATTTATACATTATTTTAAAGTACTTACACTAGTCTTTCAAACGACACTACTTTTGCCGTGCCAACTGAAATGTATAAGTTGTTTTTGGACCTCAAAAATGCTAAAAAACGTCAAAAATGCCTTGTTTTGAGGGCCTTCACTGACCTTACGGCAACAACTTACCACAAATTTAACATTCATTTTGTAAAGTTTCAACCTTCTATATTCCATATACAAAAAGAAAATTGGAGTTAAACAGTTCCTGGTAAGAGTTTTGGCTCACGGCAACTTCCATGTCTTAAAAATCTGCTTAATTTTTGATGCCGCACCTTCATCTTTAGGGGTCCATAAAAACTAAACAACTCAACTTTAGAGCAAAACATTCTGGATTTGGTCTTTCATTAAGATAATAAACATTTGGTAATTTTTGGGAGAAAATCTGAGAGGTCATGAATCACAGCCGTGACACTCTCTCAGATTCTTGCTCTTAACTATATCGGTGCAGTGTAGCAGGTGCGTACTGTATGTTAATGCGGATATTCACTAGATGATTATGCGAATCCTTTAAAACTATATTTTGATGTATATTTGATATTATTTAGTTCATTATGGTACATAACATCTTACTTCATAGTTTATTTAAATTTAAAGTAAAATAGATATTATTTTTAAAAAATGGTCACATTTACAGCCTCTGCGGCACCATATTAACTTATGAGAGTGATCTAATTAATTTTTAGCGCTACTTTTAGACCACATGATAAAACAAATGAGGGGCCGAGACTAAAAAAAAAAACAAAGTTTCAAAATAAGAACCTAATAAGCACATTGGAATTCATTTATAGTTGACTCCAATTTTATTTCCACATATTTTCTTTTTCATTTATCCAGCATTAAATACTAGTTTAGGGAATGAAAACAACAAAAAGAAAAAACGTATTAATATTTTAGTGGCTGGAAAGTCATGGTTTGAACGTTTTTCCATTTGACATTACTGAGCACTTTTAATCTTTCGATAATGAATTGTGTTCTTCCGGTATAACTACAAATATTGACATTGTACATCTGAAGTTTAGCAATAGCACATTACGGGAAAAAAATTGACTTGGAAGATGATATTGACGAAAACATCATCGACTATATTTTCCTGCAGAAAATGCGGACCAGAAAATATTAGATTCTTAACGAATTCTTGATAATAAAATAGTTGACATTTACTTTAAAACAAATAATAAGCAGTTAAAAATCGCTTATTTTTTCTGTAGAATGCAGAGAGCAATTCAAATTTTAGCATATAATTATTTTTCTCTTTTTAATATTTAATATATTTTCAATTTAATTTCTTATTTTTGAGCAATTTATACGTACTATCACAATCATTATTTCCACAGGGGGAGAAAATATGTTTTCAAAGAATCTGGATAGGGTGAACAATCGGTTATAGCCGTTTTTTTTTTTTTTTAATAGCCCAGCGACCAAGCTACCGTCACCCAGCCAATCAGCAAGAGAAGCAATCCAAATCCTACCGGACATAAGTTTCGAACATCTGTAAATCATTTAATAATTGACTAAATAACATGATTTTTTTGGTAATTGCCTCTTGATATTCTGCTTATTATTATCTGTGCAGAAATTTCTCATTTTGGGATGGACATCAGTCCCAAATACGGATTGGGAGATTGGGTTTGGCTTGTTTTTCAAACTATAAATTCTCGTCGCAAAGGCGAACTTTTTTTCTGATTATTTAAAAAGTATAAAATCGTCTAATTATCAATTCAAATGCTTATATTATGTTTCATTATTGTTAGAAGAACATTTTACGATAAAGTTTGTATGGTCTTTCATCTTTTTTTTTACTAAAATATGTATTTTAAAACATATCTGGAAAATTGGACAAGTCATAACTCTTTTAATTTTTCACCTATAAAATTGAAAATTTGCTTGTAAAATACTCTTAGCTATAGTACTAGACTTACCAAAAGAAAACAGTATTTGGTTGACTATTTCATAATTCCGACTGAAGGGGTTAACGAAAACGATAAAACGAAAATTCTACTGCCCCTTCCCAGCACAGCACAGCAAGAGAAAGCAACTAGAAAACAGAGTACATCTAGACCAAAAGGGAAATCCAGCTCCCCGTCTCTTGTGGAAAAATAAATTTAACTCCAATAGGCAAAGCAATTTACATAAAAGGGTGCCTTCCGCACCTACACAGTCCAGTCACATTAATGTGACCACCACGTACTTTCGATGTCGACGTCAAATAATCAATCACAAAAGGCACTTGGTAGCACAATGCAGTTGAGGGTGTATAAAGGGTGTGTGAGGGCTTTGGAAACCATTTCTATCATTGGCGTAATGCAAAAACGGGGCGATTTATCCGACGTCCAAAAAGGCATAATCATTGGCTTTCGGGCCAAGGGTGGAAGCATTTCCAAAATGGCTTAGTTTTTTGAGCTATTCGCTTACCATCGTGGTAAAAGTGTACTGTGCGTGGAAAAATGGGACTGTCAAAAATCAGCGACGTGGAAAATCTGGTGCACTAGGAGCCATAGATGACAGAGGCGAACGACGGCTGCGGAGATGCGTTCGAGTTGATAGACGGGCTACCGTTGAGCAACTGACCCCCCAGATGAACCAAGGGGCTACCAACATCATCTCCCAAACTACTATTTAGTGGACGTTGCTGCGTCTGGGCTCCCGAAGCACAAGACTAGTTCATGCAGCTCTGCTGACTACTGTCCATCGACAACGAACCCTGGAATTTGCACGTCAGTACCACAGCTGGACGTTTATTGAGTGGCAACACGTAGCATTTACTGATGAATCACGTTTTATGCTCCATCGGGCTGATGGACGTTGGCGTATAAGGCGTGAAACCTATGAAACCAAACACCCTCAACCATTGCCGGAACGGTCCAAGCTGGAAACGGTAGCATTGTGAGCTGGGGAATCTTTTCCTGGCATTCTCTGGGCTCACTCATCATTGTGGAAGGCATGATGAAAGAAAACAAGTACACATTTGTCTTTGCGGACCATGTCCACCCCTATATATGCATTATTTTTTCTCAGGATGATGGCATCTAGCAGCAGGACAATTAGAAGTGCCATACAGCTGCCAGTGTACGTGCGTGGTTCAAAGAGCACTAGAATGAGTTTACCCTTCTTCCCTGGCCAGCAATTTCTCCTGATTCAGACAGAATCGAGAATACATAGGACCATCTCGATCGGGTGATACGCTCCATGGATCGTCATCCGCGTAATCTAGACCAGCTGGCCACAGCATTGGAGTTGGCATGGCTCAAACTACCAGTGAACACCTTTGGGGTCTCAAATAAATCTTTTCCTGCACGACTCGCAGCAGTCCGCTCTGCGAAAGGTGGTTTTTCAGGCTTTTGACAGGTGGTCACATTAATGTGACTGGACTGTGTATTAGAAGAGAAAAGTTTTAAAACTAAATACGTATTGCAAATACAGCAAAACTAAAAAGAAAATCATAAAATAGTTAATTAAATAAAAATATTCACAACTAATTTAACCTAATGTAAATATAGTAATACATCAGTAAAAATGCTTAGAAAAAGTAAAATAAAATACCATTACAATAATGACAACCTTCTCTAAATACTTTTTAAGTGAAGAAAATATGCGAGCATTATCGCCTAAAAAAGGAAGAAAAAAAATATCAAGAGTAAAGTTCAAAAATCCTTTTTAACTTCATGGTTAGCGAAAATTGAAGAGATAAAATCCAAAAACCGTACATTTTACAGAATTAAAAAGTGTACGAAAGAAAACGAAAAGGAACCCCAAGTCAGTCGATAGATGATTCAAACCAGACTTCGTTTCTTTAATTAAAAATGCATAAACTTTTGAAATTTCAAAGACAACCCCTTCTTTTCATCATATACACTGGCGGAAAAAAAATCCCAACACCAAGAAAAAATTTCTGTAGAGTAATGAAATTTGGGTAATGCAATTGTCTAGTTAACATGCTTAACTGATTAAATGTACAAGATCACTGGCTAATTTAAGCTCAAGAAAATGCTATGCTAATGTGAAATTATGTTAATTTAGTAGAGGGTGTAACCTCCAGAATTTTGAAGGAACCTGCAAGCGTGCATGCATTATGTCATACAGTAGCCGAATGTCACTTTGTAGTATGGAGTTTCATGCTTGTTGTACTTGTTGTGTCAATACTAGGACCGTCATTGCTGACTGTGGATTATGCTCGAGGTTCCATCACATGATATCCCATACATTATCAATTGGAGACATACCTGGTGATTTTTCAGGTCATGGTAACATGTCAGCACTCTGTAGAGTACATTGCGTTACAGCAGCGATGTGAGGTTGAGCGCTATCCTGTTGGAAAACGCCCCCTTGAATGCTACTCATGAAGGGCTGTACTACTGCTTAAATTACCAGACTGACGACAAATTTTCAGTCAGTGACTTTGGGATAACCACAAGAGTGCCCCTGCTGTCGTAGGAAATTGCTCCAGAGACCATAACTCCAGGTGTGGGTCTCGTGTGTGTAGGCCGTAGACCGCTTGGATGCAGGCGGTCCCCTGGCCTCCTTCTGACCAATATGCAGCCACCACTGGCACTAAGGCAGAATCTGTTTTCATCAAAAATTACGACAGATCTTCACTCCGACCTCTTGTGAGCTCTGTCGTGGCACCACTGCCGTCGGAAAAGGTAATGGTTTGCAGTCAATGGAATACCGGCTGCAGGCTGCCTGGCTCAGAGCTGTCCTTGAAGTAAACAGTTTCTTACCGTTCCTTGGGTCACGACGGTACCAACTGCAGCTCGAATGTCAGACGCAGATGCAGTATGATGCACCACAGCCGTACGCAAGATTTGGCGATCTTCCTTCTCAGTCGTGCCACATAGCAGCTCGGAACTGGATCTTCTTGAGGTAGTACCATTCCTTGCCCATAGCTTCCAATAATCATGCATGGTGGAAACATTCCCACCCAAGTCTTTCTGCAATATCACGAAATGAAAATCCACCTTCTCTTAGCCAAATGGTACGACATCGTTTAAACTCGGTGAGCTGTTGATAATGGCTTCTTCGTCTTCTTAAAGACATTCCTAGCTAACATGAATAAAATACGCCAAATTTCACATAAAAATAATACACACGAGCTTCACAACACGCTTTTACAACAAGCCTTATTTGCATGTTTTGAGTGACGCCAGCTGCGCCACACTTATGCGCGGAACGCGAAATTTCAATCGATGTCATCTTTCAGTTGTATAAACACGCCAAATTTCGTTTATCTAACACAAGTCTTTCTTGGTGTTGGGATTTTTTTTCCGCCAGTGTATTTATAACCAGCATCATCATTAACTTTTCATGCCAAATTTTGTTTAACTTGATCCAGTCGTTGCTTCATTAAATTGAAAAAATCTGTCTCGCAACGTTTAAAAGTTTATTGATACTTTAATACCTAAACTACCTTGGGCACGGCAAAGATTGTTTTCTCTTATGAAAGTTTGAACCAATCCGGCAATAAATACTGTCGTGTTTTGGCTAGATAATTGATGTCTAGTCAATTAATGTAACACAAGAACCATGCTGTTCTGCGTGAGAGGTCACCGGTTTTTTTTACATGTCATACAGTTACGAATACAGTTACACGTTAATACTTTACAGTTACAGTTAAATGATAATATCTTACAACTTCCTCCACCCATTTTGAAGAATAGAAGAATATATACAAAATTTACAAGTTCAGTCTATCTGGTGCTTTGCGAATTCTAGAGGATCGTCTCAGTGGTGTTGTGGTTTCAGGGGTAACCACTGGAACTGGATTCGACGGTGGAGTTGTAGCAGTTGGCTGAGCAGGTGAGGATGGTGTGGAAGGATCATCAGATAAACTTTCACTGGGTGATTCCTGTGTAGAATCACTAGAAGATTGATCTGTACTTGCAGCTGGGGCAGATGAACCCTTGTAACTTTCTGAGCCTCTGGAAGGATAAAATTGATTTGGGTTGTACTGTTGATATTCTGTTGGGAAATTACCAGCCGGTCGACTTTGGTCAATGTGACGTCTGATCAAAACTCCATCAACTAATATAGTATAATGTAGCTGTCCATCTCTCGATACAATGTTGCCAAAAACCCATTTACGGTTTGGAGCACTGTAATTCCTGATTGCAACTTTGTCTCCAATGCCAAAAACTCGATCTCTGAAATATATGCTATTTCCCCTTTGTTTATCTTCGATTTCTTTTCTAAGTTCTGGCTTCACAAGATCAATTCTTGTTCGTATTTCTCTCTTAAGAAAAAGCATCGAAGGACTCTGGCCTGTTGTACTGTTTGGAGCTTTTCTGTATTGCGCGAGAAATATTGCCAGTTTTTGTCTTAAGGATCCAGGGAAATTTCGAAGTGAGCGTAAAGACTGTTTCAGGGAAAACACATATCTCTCTGCTTGCCCATTACTTGATGGTTTAAAAGGAGCGCATGTTCTGTGCTTTATCCCACAGCTGTTCATGAAATACTGGAATTCATCTGAAGTAAACTGTGGGCCATTGTCACTAACCAATGTTATAGGAAGTCCATAACGTGAGAAACAATCTCGCAGAATTTCAATCGTGTTGGAGGATATAGTAGATCTCATAGGAAAAACCTCTATCCATTTGGAATGAGCGTCCACTATGATGAAAAACATGCTATCCATGAATGGACCCGCAAAATCAACATGTATTCTCTCCCATGGCTTGGATGGGTATTCCCAATAATGGACTTTGGATTTTTGTGGGTTGTTGTGATATTTCACACATTCACCACAGTTCCTGGCCATTCTTTCAATGTCTTGATCAATATTCTCCCAATACACGAATGAGCGAGCTATTGCTTTCATTTTCACTATGCCAATGTGACCAGCATGTAGTTCCTCCAAAATCCGACTTTGCAAATTTTTCGGAACGCAGACTCTCTGACCATAGGAAATGCAACCGGACTCCAGACTGTAGGATTGCTCCTTCCCCTTCAAATCAGCACCCAATTTCAATTCTTGTAAAAGTGGGCCTAGTTTTGCATCATCACGGGTTGCTTTTTCCAGTTCTTTAGCTGTCACCGGGAGTGTCTCAATCTGTGAGATTTGAAACATTGAGATGTCATCTATTACATTTAATTCTTCAGATTTAAGAGGTAATCTTGACAGACAATCCGTATTGCTGTTGTCCTTACTGTTGCGATATTCTATATTAAAATCAAAAGACTGCAAATGTAGTGCATAGTGTAAGAGTCTTGTTGCTGACATAACTGGCAATCCTTTCTTTGATCCGAAAATCTGTGTTAGGGGTTTGTGATCTGTAATCAAAATGAATCTTCTACCTTTGAGATACAAGTAAAATTTCTTAACACCCCAAGAGATTCCAAGTGCCTCTTTGTCTATTTGGGAGTACCTAATTTCCGTCTTCGACAGCGTTTTCGAAGCAAAAGAAATAGGTCGTTCAGTCCCATCTGGCAATCCATGTGAAAGTACGGCACCTAATCCAACCGGTGAGGCATCTGTCGCCAAGACTAAGAGTAAACTTGGGTCGTAGTGCATTAGTATCCTGTCGGAACAAATTTCGCTTTTAATCGCATCAAAAGATGCTTGACATTTCTTTGAGCAATTCCATTTAGTCTCCTTTTTGGTTAGGTTGTTGAGTGGATAAGCTAAGGTTGCGAGCTTTTTGCAGAATTTACCGTAAAAATTAACAAGTCCTAAAAAACTTTTAAGTTCTTGTACATTTGTTGGAACAGGAACGTTCAAAATTGCTTCTACCTTTTCATTTGTTTTCTGGATGCCAGAGGAATTCAACTTGTGACCAAGAAAATTTATTTCATCTTTGAAGAATTCACTCTCCTTCAAATTTATTTTTAGATTATTATCTTTACAAATTTGAAAAAATCTTTCTAACCTGGAAAAGTGAGATTCATCGTCTGGTCCCGTCACTCTAACATCGTCCATGAATGCCTTGATTCCTTCCAATCCACAAAATAAATTGTCTACATACTTCTGCCAGATTGCTGGGGCACAATTCAGTCCAAACATAAGACGTTTACAGGAATATAGACCTTTGTGAGTATTGATAGTCAATAATTTTTGGCTATCTTTATGTACCTTCATTTGGAGATAGGCTTGGCTGAAATCGATTTTCGAAAATTGCACACCTCCGTTTAAGGATGCAAAAACTTCTTCCGATCTTGGTAAAGGGTGTTGCTGAACGATCAAATTCGGATTTAATGTGACTGAATAATCTGCACACAATCGTATGGAACCATCCTTTTTGACTACTGGAACCACAGGAGTAGCCCATTCCGATACGTCGTTTTTTCTA
Source organism: Uloborus plumipes (assembly GCA_038373865.1). NCBI lineage: Eukaryota > Metazoa > Arthropoda > Arachnida > Araneae > Uloboridae > Uloborus > Uloborus plumipes. The sequence goes on along the minus strand of JAXGGA010010469.1, from coordinate 4,958 downwards.
TTATTCCTTGCTTTTCTAATCTCTCTATTTCATTTTCAATTCTGCTTTTCAAAGAAAAAGGAACACTTCTGGCTTTGATGAAAACAGGTTGAACTTCTGGCTTGAGTTCTAGTTTGCACTCGAAATTTTTTATTGCACCTAGTTCTTCGTCAAAAATTTCCTTGTATTTATTTAGCAACGAAACCAATCTTTTGTTGTGTTCTTCTCACCCACATTTTCTACCCAACAAACAAACGATCCAGCCCCACCCAAAGCAGAACAACAAGCCAACACCACTCACCCTACCCCAAACCCTCACCCCCAACAACAACCCCCCCAACCCCCCAACCAACAACCAAGGACCACCCCACCCCCAGACACAAAACACCACACCAAACAACAACAAGCCCACCAACAACGAACCCACCCACAAAATCCATCCACTCGCCCCACACCAAAACACCCACCACCCCAATCCAACACGCAAACAACAACATCAAACTACACACAACACAGAACACCCCACCAACCCCACACACACCACACAACCACCCACCCACACCCCACCCACCCCCACCCCCCACCCACCCACCCCCCACCCACCCCCACCCACACCCCACCCCCCACACCACCCACACCCCCACCCCACCACCCACCCCACCCCCCACCCACCCACCCCCCCACCCCCCACACCACCCCCACCACCCCACCACACCCACCCCCCCACCCCACCCCCCACACCCCCCCCACCCCCACCCCCACCACCACCCCCCCAACCCCCCCACCCCACACCCCCCACCCCCCCCCCACCCCCACCACCCCCACCCACCCACCCCACCCCACCACACCCCCCACCCCCCACCACCCCCCACCCACACCACCCCCACCCCCCACCCCACACCCCCACCCACCCCACCCCACCCACCCCCACCCCCCACCCCCCACCACCCCACCCCCCCCCCACCCACCCCCCCACCACCCCACCCCCCCACCCCCACCCCCCCACCCCCCACCCCACCCCACCACCCCCCCCACCCCACCACCACCCCCCCCCACCCCCCCACCCCACCCACCCCACCCAACCCCCCACCCACCCACACCCCCCACCCCCCACCCCACACCCCCCACCACCCCCACCCCCACCACCCCACCCCCCACACCCACCCCCCACCCCCCCACCCCCCACCACCCCACACCCCCCACCCCCACCACCCCCCCCACACCCCACCCACCCCCCCACCCACCCCCCACCCCCCACCCCCCACACCCCCCCACCCCCCACCACACCCCCACCCCCCCCACCCCCCCACCCACCCCACCCCACCCCCCCCCACCCCCACCACCCCACCCCACCCCCCCCACACCCCCCCACCCCCCACACCCCCAACCCCCCACCACCCCACCCCCACCCCCACCCACCCACCCCCACCACCCACCCCCACCCCCCCCACACCCCCCACCCCCCCCCACCCACCCCCCCCCACCACCCCACCCCCCACCCACCCCCACCCACCCCCCCCACCCCCCCCACCCACCCCCCCCCCACCCACCCCCACCACCCCCACACCCCCACCCCCCACCCCACCCCCCCCCACCACCACCCCCACCCCCCCCACCCCCACCCACCCCACCCCCCACCCCCACCCCACCACCCCCCCCCCCACCCCCACCCCACCCCCCCCACCCCCCACACCCCACCCCACCCACACACCCCCCCACCCACCCCCCCCCCACCACCCCCCCACCCCCACCCCCCCCACCCCCCCACCCCCCCACCCCCACACCCCACCCCCCACCCCACCCCCACCCCCACCACCCCCCACCCCCCCACCCACACCACCCCCCCACCCCACCACCCCCACACACCCCACCACCCCCACACCCCCCACCCCCCCACCCCCACCCCACCCCCCACCCACCACCCACCACCCCACCCACCCACCCACCACCCACCCCACACCCCCCACCCCACCCCCCACACCACCACCCCCCCACACCCCACCACCACCACCCACCCCCCCACCCCCCCCACCACCCCACCCCCACCCCCCCACCCACCCCCACCACCCCACCACCACCCACACCCCCACCCCCCCACACCCACCCCACCCCCCCACCCACACCCCCCACCCCCCACCCCCACCACCCACCCCCCCACCCACCCCCACCACCACCCACCCCCCCCACCACCCCCACCCACCCCCCCACCCCCCCCACCACCCACCACCCCCCACCACCACCCCACCCACCCCCACCCCCCCACCCCCCCCCACACCCCACCACACCCCACCCCACCCCCCCACCACCCACCACCCCACCCCCCCCCACACCCCCCCCACCCCCACCCCCCACACCCCCCACCCACCACCCCCCCCACCCACCACCCCCACCACCCCACCCCCCACCCCCCCACCCACCCCCCACCCCCCACCCACCACCCCCACCCCACCACCCCCCACCCCACCAACCCCACCCACCCACCCCCCCCACCCACCCCCCACCCACACCCCCCCACCACACCCCCCCACACCCCCACCCACCCACCCCACCCCACCCCCCCACCCCCCCCCCCACACACCACCCCCACCACCACCCCCCACCCCACCCACCACCCCCAACCCCCCCACCACCCCCCACCCCCCACCCACCCCCACACCCCCACCCCACCCCACCCACACCCCCCACCCCCACACCCCCCCCACCACCCCCCCCACCCACCCCCCCCACCCCCCACCCACCCCCCCCCCACCACCCCAACCCCACCACCCCCACACCCACCCACCCCACCACCCCCCACCCCACCCACCACCCCCCCCACCACCCCCCACCCACCCACCCCCCACCCACCCCCACACCCCACCCCACCCCCCACCCCCACCCCACACCCCACCACCCCCCCACCCCCACCCCCCACCCCCCCACACCCCCACCCCCACACCCACACCCCCACCCCCACCCACCCCCCCCACCCAACCACCCACCCCCACCCACACCCCCCACCCCACCACCCCCCCACCACCCACCCCCCCCCACCACACCCCCCACACCACACCACACCCCCCCCACCACCCCCCCACCCACCCCACACCACCCCCACCCCACCACCCACCCACCCCCCACCCCCAACCCCCCCACCCCACCCCCACCCACCCCCCACACCCACCCACCCCCACCCCCCCCACACCCCACCCCCCCCCCCACACCACCCCACCCACACCCCACCCCCACACCCCCCCACCCACCCCCCCCACCCCACACCCCCCCACCACCCCCCCACACCCACCACCCCCCCCCCACCCCCACCCACCCCCACCCCCACCCACACCCCCCACCACCCCCACCCACCACCCCACCCCCACCCACACCACCACCCCCCACCACACCCCACCCCACCACCCCCCACCCCCACCCACCACCCCACCCCCCCCACCCCCACCACCCCCCACCACCCCCCCACCACACCCCCCCCACCCACCCCACCACCACCCCCACACCCACCACCCCCCACCCCCCCCCCACCCACCCCCACCACCCACACCCCCCCACACCCCCCCACCCCCACCCCACCACCCCCCACCCCACACACCCACCCCCACCCACCCCCCCCACCACCCCACCCACCCACCCCACCCACCACCCACCCCCCACCCCACACCCACCCCCCACCCCACCCACCCCCCACACCCCCACCCCACACCCCCCCACCCACACCCCCCCCACCCCACCCACCCCCCCCACCCCCCACCCACACCCCCACCAACCCCCACACCCCCACCCACCCCACCCACACCCCCCCCACCCCCCACCCACCCCACACCCCCCCACCCACCCCACCACACACCCCCCCACCCCCACCCCACCACCCCACCCACCCACCCCCACCCCCCCACCACACCCCCCACCCCACCACCCCACCCACCCCACCCCCCACCCCCAACCCACCACCCCCACCCACCACACCCCCCACCCCCCCCACACCACCCACCCACCCCCACACCCACCCACCCCCCACCACCCCCACCACCCCACCACCACCCCCCACCACCCACACACCCCCCCACCCACCCCCACCCACCCCCCACCCACCCACCCCCACCCACCACCCACCCCACCCCCACCCACCACCCCCCCCCCCACCCCACCCCACCCCCACCCCCACCCACCACCCCCCCCACCACCCCACCCCCACCCCACCCCCCCACCCCACCACCCCACCCACACCCCCCCACCACCCACCCACCCCACCCACCCCCCCACCCCCCCCACCACCCACCCCCCCCCACACCCCCCCCACCCCACCCCCACACCCCCCCCACCCCACCCACCCCCCACCCACCAACCCCCCCACACCCCCCACCCCCCCCCACCCCCCCACCCCCCCACCCCCCCACCACCCCCACCCCCCCACCACCCCCCCCCACACCCCCCCACCCACCCCCCCACCCCCCCCCCCCACCCCCACCCCACCCCACCCCCCACCACACCCCCACACCCCCCCCCACCACCAACCCCACACCCAACCCCCACCACAACACCCCACCCACCACCCCCAACCACCCCCCCACACCCACCCAACCCCCCCCCCACACCAACCACCCAACCCCCCCCCCAACACCCCCACCCCCACACCCCACACCCCAACCCCCCCCACACCACACCCCACCCACCACCCACCCACCCACACACCACCCCACACCCAACACCCCCACCACCCCCCACCCACACCCCCCACACACCAACCCACCCCACACCCCCCACCACCCCCACCCACCACAACCCACACCCAACACACCACCCACAACCACCACACCCCACCCCCCCCAACACCCACCCCCCCCCACACACCACAACCACACCCACCAACCCCCCACCCACCACCCCACCCAAACCCCCCACCCCACCACACCACCACCCACCCCCCACCCCACCACCCCCCACCCACACCCCAACCCACACCCCCACCACCCACCCCACCCAAC
>JAXGGA010010468.1:0-46669 GCA_038373865.1 Uloborus plumipes | reverse complement strand
AAAACACACAAAAACAAAGTGAATGTTTAGAATCATTTAACAGATGGCGCTGCAGGATTCCGCGCATGAATTTCCGGCCTGTTGATCGGAAATACAACGGAACGGAAAATCGTACGTTTTCCGTTTCAGTTTACGTTTTCGGTTTTCCGGTGATGTGGAGTTTCGCCTTTATCGCTCTAGCAGCTGTGGTCTGGGAGTAAAAGGACTCCCTGGCTGTGGTTGATCTTTCGCTCTCTTACTCAGCACGTGGTCCAATATGTCTCCTAGGAGTTTCGCCGTCGAGAAGAAATTAGAAATCTAGCGTTGGCATGAACGCAACAGATCATCGTTGCACAAAACTTCCATTGAATTCTAACTGAATCGCAAATGCTTGCGTATTTCGTGAACGCAAGTTTCCTAAACAAGGAAAGTGCAAATTTTCACATTTTTAATTTTGGTTTTTAACTGCTTTTTAATCAAATTTTTGAAATCTTGCTAAAAATCCTATTTTTACTGAAAGATGGCGCCACCATTCAATTTTTTACGATGAAAAGGTCGTGTCATGTTTTTATTCTTTGACATATTAAAATCTTTTATACGATCGTTTTGTGAATAAAAAAAAAAAAAAATCTCGATTATAACCCCCTGAAATGTACCGATTTGGTTTTGAAAAGGGGGGGGGGTATTTTCGGGATTTTACGGTAAATACCTTTTTGAAACTCTTTCAAAAGTGCTTCAATCCTATTTCTTATCAAATAATTAAACTATGAATTAACTAAATGGCCAGAATGTTACTCTCTCGTTAATTATTTTTTAAATCTCTACACTTTCTTTTAAAGTATTTTATGTGTTTTATACTATTAGTTATTTTATGTTTCTAAGTGCTGTGTCTGTTGGTGAGTTGGGGAACGGATCAAAAACTGCTATATTGTGAAAACCGATGTAAGCAATGTGTTAATCTTTTCTCCTCCCTTGGCCTTCCTTTCTGTCGCTTAATGTTAATCGTTTGTAAAACTAAACATTTTTTTTATGCTTTGATTAATCTTAATTTGCAAAAGAAAGCAGAAAATTTATGAGATTGTTGTTTGCCTACTTTTCCAACATGTTTTTGAAGTCCCAATTGCCCCATATTACGCCTTAAAATGCAAAATTTTAAAACTTTTCTTCAAAAATTTACCCGGAGGAGGAACCCCCGGACCCCCTAAAATTACGGATATTCTACCCCACTTAAAAAAGTTCTCATTGCATATCTCTCTATCTCCAATAAAGGTCAGTTCAAGAAAATAATAAGAATAAAGAAATGAAAAACACACACACACACATCAAACATCGGGGGGGGGGGGGGAATGTCTGCTAGAAATTAGACTCAGCACACACAAAAATGTATGTGTGTTTGAACAATGTGCGAAACTGGGCCCCTCCCGAAATTTTTTTCTGGATACGGCCTTGGATCATGTCCCTCTGACTCTCCTTTGCTCAAGACTGTACATCTTAAGCATTCTAAGCCCGGAACCATAATCTAAATCTGTAAGCCCATTTACTATCCTTGAAGCCCGCCTTTGAACCCTTTCCAGTAAATTAATATATTTCTTAAGATGTGGAGACCAAAACTGAATAGCGTACTCCAAATGAGGTCTTACCAAACTCCTATACAGGGGCAGAAGAACCTTTTTAGATTTGTTTGAAATAGATTTATTGATAAACCCCAGCATCCTGTTGGCTTTGTTACTCGCTACTCTGCACTGTTGACTAAATTTGAAGTTCTGATTAATTAAAACTCCCAGATCGACAACACTTTCTGCCCGGCTTACAGCTGAGCACTGTAGATAATAGCTTGTACCTTTGTTTCCATGACCTAAATGTAGAACTTGACATTTCCCAACATTTTATTTACTGCCATACCCCACTTATCTGCCCACTTAGTAATGTGATCCAAATCCTCTTGCAGCTGATTTACTTGTTCCTCATTATCTACAATCCCCATAAGTTTGACGTCATCAGCAAAACAATTCATGTTGCCCGAAATATTCTCGTGAATATCATTCATAAAAATGATAAACAAAAGGGGCCCTAAAACTGATCCCTGAGGAACCCCACTCAGAACCTCACTCCAATTAGAAAAAATTCCCCTTACAGCTACTCTTTGTTTCCTTCCAGTCAACCAATTTCCAACCCAAGTTAAAAATTTTCCTCCCACCCCTATATCAGCTAACTTGCTGAGAAGAGCAACATGCGGCACCTTATCGAAAGCCTTTTGAAAATCAATGTTAGACAACATCCACACACTTCTTGTTATCCAAAGCCTTAGTAACCTTATCATATAGAAACGTAACAAATTAGTAGCACAGGATTTGCCTTTCCTGAAACCATACTGCATACTAGTCAACAAACTATTAGTCTCTAAGAAGTTCATAATTTCGACTTTGATTAAAGTTTCAAAAATTTTACAAACCACTGAAGTCAAACTCACAGGCCTATAGTTTCCTGCATTACCCTTAGACATTTTCTTGAAGAGCGGCGTAATGTTAGCCAGCTTCCAGTCTACTGGCACTATCCCTGAGCTAAACGAAGCATTGAAAATATTTACAATAACGTCAACCAATTCCTCTGCACATTCAACTAGTATTTTTGGATAAATATTATCTGGTCCCGGAGCTTTAGTTGATTTGATTTTTTTCAACTGACATAAAACGTCGTCCCTGGAGAAAACAAAATCCTGAAGCTGTATAGTAGCTTGTGTCACCCTGGTGTCAACTGTTGAGATACAGTTGTTATTAAAAACACTGGAAAAAAAGTTATTTAACTCATTAGCAATATCCCTATCGTTCTGAATTAAGTTACCTTGCCCATCGACCAGTGGCCCGATTTGACTACTTCGAACTTTTCCAGAATTAGCATAAGCAAAAAAATTCTTAGGATTACTGTCAATGTTAACTGCTAGCCTTAGCTCCAATTACATTGTTACCAAATACATTGTTGACTCTAAAGATAGAAAAAAATATGAATAAATAACTTTAAAAAAGAAAAAAAGAAAAAAAAACTGATGGCCATTTGGTTGAGTTTCTTGTATAACACCGCGTAAGTACCATTGCCCCCCCCCCCCAAACTGACTTTTTATTTCAAAAAACTCTGCAATAGCTACCTGTGCGCTGAACATTTGTTTATTTGAATAATTTTCTTTAATTAATCTCCTGTCAGTAAACAGTTTTGTTACCTAACATTTTTAAGTAGCGATAGTTTTTGAATCCAAACTTATCATTTTCAAACAAATAAAATCATATTTGTTACTGCGATCTTGGTTATAATATAAAATAACAAAAGAAATGAATTCTTAAAAATAAAAGCAAAATCCTTGATTAAAATATAAAGAGCATATGATGCTGACTGCTACTTATAAATAAAAATGACGTAGTTAGTAAATGTATTGAAACAAGCTCAATTTAAGTAAGAAATGAGGAAAATAAAACTCCGTAGAGAACATAAATAAAATTTAAATCGAATATACAACAATTCAATTAAAAGTTCCTTGCGGTATGTAAAGAGAGAGAGGGAGGGGGAACAAGGCCGGGGCTCATACCTAAGTTGGAAACCTCTGAATAGGTGGAAAATTCAAGCGTGTTGTGAAAGCGTGAATCCAAAATTGATCACAACCCTCTTGACAAAATTAAAGATTAAAATTGCGTTATTAAGTATTTAATTTTGGAAAATTTTGGGTGGAACCACCGCTCTCCGCACCCCACTTTTTTGCCACCAAAGACAGTTAAAATTGCATTTTTAGAACTTTAATTTCGAAAAATATCCGAAGAAAATTTTCTTAACTTCTTTTAGTTTGTCCGTCCCTTCTCTCCTGTAAGCAAGGCCTGATTAACGTACGGTTCTACAGTTCCGTGGATCTGGGCATCACAATTTTAGGGGCACCAAAAGAGGATAAATTTATTTTTTTTCTGCCCTTTTTTAAGAACTATTCCTCTGAAAATGAGCAGATTTTCGTATGAAAGGAGCACCAAATTTCATTAGGGCCTGTGCACCTTTACATCTCATGAGTGGGGAGAAGGGGATCTTTACAGAGACATTTTATATTAAAAAACATGCATTATGGTGGCAATTACCAAGTAAACCTTGAATGTTTAACAAAATAAGTTGAAGACAAAAGATAAAGCCAAAATCTGGACCTTTTGTCCACCCGCTGAGAAATCCGGACCTTATGCCATCGCTGTCCAAAGATGTGGATCTTCTATTCGAGGACCTTTTGGCTGTCGGACCTTATGTTCCTTAGACCTTCTGTCTTGCGGAACGGGCCGTGGTGGCCCGATCGGTAAGGCATCGGACTCGTGTCCGGAGGGACCCGGGTTCGATCCCAGCCGATCAAAGATCCACCGTCTTGATTAATGGTGACTGGGAGGCGTTAAAAATGTCGTGGTCACAAAGTCCTCCAAGTGAAACGATACCTCTGGGGGGTGCTAGGGCCTATGGTTTGCTCGACCCTAGGTTCTGGTTCAAAATTAAGAACAGAGCGCTCTTCTGGGCCCTATCCCGGTTAAACCACTAAGCTGGTAGGTACGGGGGACCCTGGAGGGTGAAATGTTCTTAGGGGGTCCAATATGGGTGATGTCTTGCGGACCTTCTATCCCGCTGATTTTTTGGACGTAGATCTGTTGATGGACCTCTTGGTTTTGGACCTTCTAGCCGGATCCCGGCACCATCTTGGCTTGATCGGGCCTTGTGTGTAAGTGGGTCAAACATAGAATACAATGATTTCTTTTCTTTGGGATCTGAGACCCCTTAACGTGACAAAGATTGCTTCAAATTGACCATAGTTTTGAGAACGTTTTGGTATAAGAGACTCAATTTACCTTCCGCCTAACATAAATAAAAGTTTCCTAAAACTGAAATTCTGGATATTAAATTTGAAAATTTCTCTGAGGTCCGCGCCAACTCCCTCCCCCGCCCTCTTCTTCCAGCAATCTAGGGGGGGAACTGCAGTTTTTAAACTCCAAATTTCGAAAAAATTCATTTCAGGAGAAGATTTTTCTAACCACAAAACCTGTCAGTCTTTTGACGTTACGACGCAGCCTATTGCGTTTTAAAAACGTAACTTTTGGTATGTATCTCTTCACTAAAGCAATATATTACAGTTAAAAAACTTCATGGAACGTTACTTTATGTATACAGAATCACACTTTAGAAATTCACGTTATTTCTGTTTTTCTTTCTGTCTTCCTTTCAAAATTGAAACTGGATATAAAAACACAAGAAGTTTCAGAAATAACTTTTAAATCCGGACCTTATGTCCTCGCTGTCCAAAAATCGGGATGTTCTGTCCATCGGATTTCTGTCTATCTGGAGATTATGTCTCCTAGATTTTTTTGTTTTGGACCTTTTAAAGGGCGGCACTTTATAGCCTTAGCCCGTCTCGGAGGAGCAGAAATTACACACTGCATCCGTGAATTGTTTGGTTTCTGGACCTTTTCTCCGGACACCACCAAACGCAACATAAAAGAGAGAGGAAAGTAAAGTGAATGTTTAAAATTGAGGGGAAAAAAGATTTTAACTGCGATTGCTACAGGGAATAATTTAGACACAGCATTTTACATGCACAAAATGGGGAAAAATTCACTGAAAAATCTCCAAAGCTCTAGCACATAGTTTGCTTGAACACAAAAATCACAATTAATGAAAAAAAGGAATTTTTAACTTCAGTTTCCAGGGTTGTATGCTACTCAGGTTTGCTGTATGACGAGAAACTTCCAATAACAGGAAATTAATTTTCAATCTCTATTTTGTTCTTTATACCTTCATCGTGGAAATGATGAAATAGGCAAATATTTACCCACTCCCTTTCCTGTAAAAAAAAAAAAAAAGAAAAAAAGAAGGAAAGAATTCATTCAATAAAATCAAATCAATAAAATCAATCAATAAAAGAAGGAAAGAAATCATTATCAATAAAACTTCATTATCATGAGTTTTTAGAGTTGAAAGAAATCATTACACAGGCCAACAAAAAAAAATATTTTTTTTTTTTTTGGTGCCTAGGATTTTTGAACAGATTTTAACGATATTTTTATTGCTGAATCTGAATATGCAAGCAGTTTTTCTGTATCAGCTCTAGATTTTTAGATAAATTCACTTATCTATCAATGCTTTTTTCTATGTAATACGCTCAAGTATGAGTGTTGTAAAATTTATACAGAGACATATTCTTGTATATTTTCCTTATTGTCTGTCTTATTTTGAAACCAATTAAATTTAAAATAATAATATTTATGAAATAACTAATTATTATTTAAAAAAATAATTATTATTTTAATTTATCTATATGCATAAAAATGAATATATGTATATTTGTTTGTTAATTAAACAAAACCACAGTTTTCGTCGGATTTTCATCAAACTTGGCACAGAGGTTCCTTGGTGCACTGGAATTCACATAGGTGGGGTTTTTTAATTTTTAAAAACTCCAAAAAGCTCAAAATTAATTTTTTTCGTCTCAAAATGGCCATTTTCTTTCAATTTTGAATAGATAAAGAGAGCCTTTAAGAATACAAATTGAAAACACTTAACACATTTAAATACGAGTCTTTTCCGACAAAGATTACAATTAACAATGAATTATCAATTCAAGGCCCACCTTTTTCGTTTTAACATGAAATACGTTAAAAAGATTACTGCTACAATTATTTGCATTCAACACTATTTGAACCACTATGTTGTATTAATAAGCACCTGGGCAACGCCGGGTAATAACCCTAGTTTATTATAAAAAGAAGACTAACAATATAAGATATATAACTGACTGGTTGACCTTGGTTGTTCCTTGTTTCTTGTGCATCTGGGATAGCAGAGACAAAACACAACACTGGGTTAGAAAAGAGTGGCCTAGGACAGCAAACATGGATGTTGAGGAAAAGAATATCACCAATGATCCTTTAGTTTCTAAAGAGAAAATCATCTTTCCACCACTGTATATCATGCTGGGTCTAATGAAGCAGTTTGTAAAGGCTCTTGATAAGAATGGATCATGCTTTGCATATATAGGGAATAAAATGCCTCTGCTGAGTATGGAAAAAATTAAAGCAGGAATATTTGATGGCCTACAAATAAGACAGCTGATTAAAGACCCTGGCTTCATAAATTCAATGATTGAGATTGAACAAAAAGCCTGGAATTCATTTGTTTCAGTTGTCCAAAATTTTCTGGGTAAACATAAAGCTGAAAACTATGTTGAATTAGTCAATGAGATGCTAAATAATTTCAGATCACTTGGGTGTAACATGAGCAGAAAGGTGCACTATTTACACAACCACTTAGACCGTTTTCCTGATAATTTAGGAGACATTAGTATGGTGAAAGATTTCACCAAGATATAAAATGCATGGGGGATCGCTATCGAGGAAGATGGGATACATTACTGCTGGATTTTAAAACGCGGGATTGTTCTAAAATACATTCAAGAATGTCACGCAAAAGAAGTTTCCGAATTGTTCAGTGAGTAACTGGTTTAAATGATGACTTTTTCTGTTTTCTTTTGTATATAATAAATAATATCTGTGTAATATGATAAAAATTAATTGTTTTATTTGTTTTTTTTTAAACCATGGTTTTTCTTTTCAAATAGTGTTATGTACAATTCATTAAAATGTTAATATCTTAAAATTTCGAGCTGATAGGCAAAAACTAATAGCATATTTGAATTCAGGGCGTCGAATTCATAAGAAATCACCTCCAAAATCTTCGGCACCAAAACCTCTGTTGACCAGTGATCAATGAACTAAAGTTAAGAAGTTTTTAAAAAATGTTGTTCTTTAACATAGTTATTCGAATTGGAAGAAATACTGAAGACACACACGTTGAATACTTTTGAAATATTCATAATTTTATATTGAAATTTAAAAAGCTAAAATAAAAAGAAAAATAATTTTTGTTTTTTTTTTTTAATTCTTTTGGAATATTTCATTTTTCTATTACCTCAAACTGAAACTGCAGCAATTTAAAACAAAAATTCCTGTGATATTCATGTGACATTTAAGTGCTGCTGTCTGATTTTAAATGATAAATGAAGTGGCACTATTTTTATGTTTGTTAAGGTGCCGGAGTCCGTCATTTTTTTGTCGAATTCGCAGCCCAGCTAATAACCTAGAAAATTGCGTGTTTTGTACGTACTCGAAATCAAAATGAACCAATGTTTTTTCACCATCTCATGAGTATTTCGTGAATGAATTAAGCTTTTTCTTATTGTCTCGTTGTTTTCTTTTTTTCTTAGACGAGAATATCACATCAAAGAATTTTTACTCATGCCTTTTACATGCGACTTATCATTATACTTTGTTTGCTTTTTTCGTTCATTTTTTTTAATTAATAAAAAAATAAAATAAAATCCTCAAAAAATTTTAGTTGCTATTTTCATAAATGGGGGGGGGGGGGTCGTGAATTATAGGGCTCCGCCCCGGGTGCCACCAGACCTTGCTACGCCACTGGATGGAAGAATTGAAAAGCATTATTATAAATGAGAAATTGGATGTTATTGGAGTTATCGAGACATGTGCTACCAAAAATGATGATGATTTTTTGTGTATTGCTGGGTATAATTTGTTTAAACAAGATAGAGTAGGTAAAAGAGGTGGTGGGGTTTTATTTTATGTTAGAGATACTTTAACTTGCAACTGAATTGGCAATAAATGACAAACCTAATGATATTGACATGGTTTGGCTGGAATCAATGAGCGGCAAGGGCAAAAAATTACGATTGGGTAACATTTATAGGGCACCTAGTCTAAGCCAGGGTCAAGATGAACAGATGTGTCGTATTATTAGAGATATGTCGAGTAAGGAACCGGTAATTATTATGAGGGATTTCAATTTTCCGGGCATTGATTGGAAAAATTCTTACCCCAATAATAGTAGAGAAGAGGAATTTCTAAAAGTAATTGGAGACTGCTTTTTAGATCAAGTTGTTTCTCAGAAAACACAGCAAGATGCTGTTTTGGATCTAGTTTTATGCAATTTTGAGGGTTCTGTTCATTATGTGTAGGGGAGCTTATTGGGGATAGTGACCATAACAGTATTAGGTTTGGGATTAAGTTTGATATGCACAAAGACAAAAATTTCAGGTTCGTGCCTAATTTCAGGTATACTAATCGTGCCTAATTTCAGATATACTAATTTTGTCGCACACAGGCAGAGTTTGAAATAATTTTTCATCAGGTTTGGACAATAGTGAGGTACATCTGCAGTGGACTGAGTTTAAGGAAAAACTAGCAAAAGCAGTTTTGGATTATGTTCCTTTTAGGAGAAAAGGAGTAAGCACTAAAACTTGGCCCATGTAGTTCACTAGGGAAACTAAGGACACTCTAAACCGTAAGCAAGCTGCTTTTCGTAGGTTAAAAAAAACTGGTCACAGCGCAGACAGGCTACAGTATTGTAAGCCTAGGCGCAGTTTTAAGTATTTGGTACTGTTTCAGAAAAGAGAATTGGAACAAAGGTTAACAGATAATATTGACAGGAACCTGAAGGAGTTTTTTTGCATACTCAAATTCCGGGAAAGTTCGAAATAATCAAATTGGGCCACTGGTAGATGAGCATGGAAATCTAATTCAGAATGATGGGGATATTGCTAATGTTCTAAATGACTTTTTTTCCAGTGTTTTTAACAATAACTGTAACTCAACAGTTGACACAAGCTACTAGACAGCTTGAGGACTTTGTATTTTCTAGGGAGGGCGTATTACTTTATTTGAAAAAAATTAAAACCACCAAAGCTCTGGGACCAGATAATATTTATCCAAAAATTCCGGTAGAATGTGCAGAGGAATTAGTGGACGTTATTGTTAATATATTCAATGCTTCTTATAGTGCAGGGATAGTACTAGAGGACTGGAAACTGGCTAACATTACACCGCTCTTCAAGAAAGGGTCTAGAGGTAATGCAGGAAATTATAGACCTGTGAGTCTGACTTCAGTGGTATGTAAAATTTTTGAAACATTGATCAAAATTAAGATTATGAATTTCTTAGAAAATAATGGGCTGTTGACAAGTTTGCAGTATGGTTTCAGAAAAGGTAAATCGTGTGCTACTAATTTATTACATTTCTATGACAAGGTTACCATGGCTTTAGATAAAAAAAAGTGTGTAGCTGTTGTTTACATCGATTTTCAAAAAGCTTTCGACAAGGTGCTTCATGTAGCACTACTCGGTAAATTAGCTGATATAGGAATAGGGGGTAAAGTTCTAGTTTGGGTTAGAAATTGGCTGATAGGAAGGAAACAAAGAGTAGTTGTTAGGGGTAACCATTCTAAATGGAGTGAGGTTTTAAGTGGGGTCCCCCAAGGATCAGTTTTAGGTCCCCTTTTGTTTATTATTTTTATGAATGATATTCATGAAAATGTTTCTGGAAACATGAATTGTTTTGCTGATGATGTAAAAATTAGGGGGGTTGTAGAAAATGACAAACAAGTAAATCAGCTGCAACAGGATTTGGATCATATTACTAAATGGGCTGACAAGTGGGTTATAGCAGTAAATATTGGGAAATGTCAAGTGCTGCATTTAGGTCATGCAAATAAGCATACAAACTATTATTTACAGGGTTCAGTCATTAGTAAGGTAGATAATGTTATGGATCTAGGTGTCTTAATAAATCAGGACTTCAAGTTTAGCCAACAGTGCAGCGTAGCTAGTAACAAAGCCAATAGGATGCTTGGGTTTATAAATAGATCTATTTCAAACAAGTCTAAGAAGGTTCTTCTGCCTCTATATAGAAGTTTGGTAAGACCTCATTTGGAGTATGCTGTTCAGTTTTGGTCTCCTTATCTGAAGAAAGATATTAATTTATTGGAAAGGGTACAAAGAAGGGCTACAAGGTTAGTAAACGGATTTTCTAATTTAGACTATGATTCCAGACTTAGATGGCTTAATATGTATAGTCTTGAGCTAAGGAGAACCAGAGGGGATATGATTCAGTTATTTAAATTTATTAAAATGAATGATGTTGCAGGGTTAGATCTTTGCACAGAAAGCAGGACAAGGGGTCATTGTTTTAAGCTGTTCAAATCTCAGGCTAATCTGGAAATTCGAAAAAATTACTATTTTAGCAGGGTAGTGGGAACTTGGAACAGTTTACCGAAAGAGGTGGTAAGGAGCAATGGAGTAGATAGCTTTAAGAGGGCCATTGATCTTCATTAGGGTCTTTAATTTGACTAGGACTAGCCCAGTTGGGCCCAGAGCCTGCTGCTGGTCGTTGCATTTGTATTCAAGGGTTTTGGAATAGACTCCATTTTCTTTTGTGCAGCTATGTTAAGAAAGCAAAGTTAAAGCTATCAACCTTCCCATCTTTGAAATATATTACTTGAAGAAGAAAAAAAATCTTAGTGTTTACATTGTTTTTTTATTCCATGGTTGGTATAGAATCGCCAAGTTTGACTAAATGCGACTTAGCAACAACACTGAAGTGAATGCAAACTGAAAATGTTTCTTTTATGCCTTACTTTAACATTCTATTTTATATAACTGATGCTTTTGACTGGAACAAAGCATGTGGTTGAGATATTGTGTTTGTTATAGGAGGCTTTCCAGGATATGCTTCTGTAGATTCTGATTCAGGTTCGGCTTCGTATTCCCCATATTCCCCAACTGCAGATGATTGTGATAGAATTAAAAAGATTATGGCAATACGTAAGAAGTATGTGATAGATGATTGTGCTGAATTAACACAACAGAGGATGGCAATGAATGTAAGTGTTGTGTCTGTTTTTAATTTTGCTTTTTCATTACTGTCAACTGGGGTAACTTTGGCCTTTTTGGGTAATATTGGCCCAAGAAAGAGAAAGAGATTGTCTGTACTGTATTAGACGTAGGGCCATGATTATCATTTATTCGTTTCTAGAGCCTAAGTTAAGTTAGCACTGCCTTGACTTATTTGTTACTAGTAGTGCTGATTGGCTTTTCGTTTGTTGGGCCAATGTTACCTAAAAAAAGCTATAGTTGTCCCCGGTGACGCTTTGCATGCTCTTGCCTACATAAGTTGTATTTTTGTTCTTTATCACGATGAAATCTATATCAGTTATAATTCAATTTAAGGCAAAATGTTCTAAGGGAAGAATACTTTAACTTGTGTTTTGTTTAATTATACAGTCCAGTCACATTAATGTGACCACCACGTACTTTTGACGTCGACGTCAAATTACCAATCACAAAAGGCACTTGGTAGCACAATGCAGTTGAGGGTGTATAGAGGGTGTGTGAGGGCTTTGGAAACCATTTCTATCATTGGCCTAATGCAAAAACGGGACAATTTATCCGATGTCCAAAAAGGCATGATCCTTGGCTTTTGGGCCAAGGGTGGAAGCATTTCCAAAATGGCTGAGTTTTTGAACTGTTCGCTTGCCATCTTGGTAAAAGTGTACCGTGCAGTTCAAAATGGGACTGCCAAAAATTAGCGACGTGGAAAATGTGGGGCACCACAGGCCATCGATGACAGAGAGGAACGACGGCTGCGGAGATGCGTTCGGGCTGATAGAAGGGCTACCGTTGAGCAACTGACCCCCCAGATATACCAAGGGGCTACCAACATCATCTCCCAAACTACTATTTAGTGGACGTTGCTACGTCTAGGCTCCCGAAGCACAAGACTGGTTCATGTAGCTGTGCTGACTACTGTCCATCGACGACGAACCCTGGAATTTGCAAGCCAGTACCGCAGCTGAATGTTTATTGAATGACAACAGGTAGCATTTACTGATGAATCACATTTTATGCTCCATCGGGCAGATTGACGTTGGCATATAAGGCGTGAAACCTCTGAAACCAAACACCCTCAATCATTGCCGGAACGGTCCAAGCTGGAGACGGGAGTATTATGGACTGGGAAATGTTTTCCTGGCATTCTCTGGGCTCACTCATCATTGTAGAAGGCACGATGAATTAATACAAGTACGCATCTGTCTTTGCCGACCATATCCACCCCTATATGTGCATTGTTTTTCCTCAGGATGATGGCATCTACCAGCAGGACAATGCGAAGTGGCATACAGCTGCCAGTGTACGTGCGTGGTTCATAGAGCACCATAGTGAGTTTACCCTTCTTCCCTGGCCAGCAAACTCTCCTGATTCAAACAGAATTGAGAACATGTAGGACCATCTCGATCGGGTTATTCGCTCCATGGATCCTCATCCGCGTAATCTAGCCTAGCTGGCCACAGCATTGGAGTCAGCATGGCTCAAACTACCAATGAACACCTTCAGGGCCCTAAATAAATCTCTTCCTGTACGTTTCACAGCAGTCCGCTCTGCGAAAGGTGGTTTTTTCAGGCTTTTGACAGGTGATCACATTAATGTGACTGGACAGTGTATGTAAATAATTTGAATGAAACATTAGCATATATTTTTACAGAATCCTGTTAATGGGATAAATGTTGTAAAATCTTAATTGTGAAAATTAAAGTTTGTGGTAAAAATTTTATATTTATCAAATTTTACTCATTAATTGACAATGGTATTTAATTCTTCCTATATTCAGATATGTTAGGAAATATGATATTATATACGCTCCAGTGGCCGAAACTTTTGTTGTAGCTGTCTGTGACAAGCTTTGAGAATTTCATTATCTGTCAGCAAATTTTGCATGTCATTTTAATAAATTAGTCATACATTAAACCGGCATAATTTAATAGTAATTACGATTTATAACATTTTATCTAGAAAGTTTTAAGCATCATGCATTCTTATTAATTTTGTTAACATTTGTTTTAAAAGTTTTTAGAGACAATTTGTAAAGTTTTTTTTCTAATAGTGCAGACAAAAACTTTGCGGGTCTGTTTCAGTGTCTGACAATGTCGCAGTGTTTGTGCCACTGGGATAATTTACAGATGTATATTTTAAAACCTGTTTATTTGAAAAGGATTTCGACATGAAGGTGCATTTGCTGTTTTGCTGCATTTAATTTTATTTAATGTATTATCAGATATTTATCAGGACTGCCAAAAACCAAGGGGACCATGAGTAGGTTGTAGGGTCGATCTTAGTGTGTTGGCCGCCCGCATGCAAAAACCTACTGCATCACCCCTCTAATAGAATTTTTCATATTTTTCTCACTAAACGTCCGTTCTTGATTTTTCTTCAAATTTGGGTACCAAGCTACAAAAATAATAATTATAATAGCAGTAATAATAATAGCTATTAGTATAATAACAGTAGTAATAATAATAATAATTGAAGCTCCAGGGGGAAAAAAGATGAAAGTGGCCAAAAAGCGATTTCGAGAAAAACAAAGAACAAAGTTTGATTTCTCGTAACTCCTTGTGTAGTTAATCGAGTTTTCATGCATATTTCGGTCGATTCTAATATTTTTTCCCCTTTGTTGTTCTACCAGATGATATTACTCTTTCATAGCCCCTAGATAGCGCTAATATCTCAAAATAAAAAGTGACTTTCATCTTTTTTCCCCCTGGCTCTTCAATTATAATAACAGTAGTAATCTACTGTTATTATACTAATAACTATTATTATTACTGTTATTATAATTATAATAACAGTAATAACAATAATTATTATTATAATAGCAGTAATAATAATAATAATTATTATTATTATTATTAATAATAATTATTATTATTATTAGTTAAGGATTCCAGGCTGTTGTGCCGTGGTCTGAATGGCTTTAATCCATACGTTTCGAGCGCAACTGCGGCGGCCATCTTCAGTGAGTATCGTTGATTAATTTGTCGACTGATGCGAAATTTCGAACTGCTGCAAGATTTTAAATTGAGAACGCAGCACCTTCTACCTTCCGGCTCAGGATAGACAGATGACTGGATGCCAAAGCTTGTTAACTTTTACTTCTTCCTCCTTCTTGTTAAAATTATTTGGGTGTTTGAAAATTTCAATAGCCTCTCTATTCAATCTGGGGAAAAAATTTGAAGTCCGTGAAATTATTTTGGCCTCTTTGCGATCGAAACGTATGGATCAAAGCCATTCAGACCACGGCACAACAGCCCGGAATCCTTTACTAATATTTACACCGGCCGTGAAAGCCTTCATTCTTACAATTATTATTATTATTATTATTATAAACAGAAAAAGGATGAATTTATAAAAAGAAAGCATTTTTATAACGAGAGACTACTTATGTGCAATTTATTACTTTGAAGAAAGTAATACACACCAAAATTACTGGTCATGAAAATGGTTTATAGTCAGTCTTCAGTGATAAGTGATAGTAGGCAATAGCCCAATCAGGAGGTGGGCCCATAGGGCTCGGGCCACACCCAGAATGCTGAGTAGATTTTTTAAAAATATTCTTTACTACTGAAAAGAAGAAAAGAACGTTTCTTGGAAAAACTAAATGATCTTAATGAGAAAAGAAAAAGGTTGGGGAGAAATCTTATTTCTTTCAAAAATAAATCTCGGAACTTAAATTTTTTAACAGTTGTATATTATTATCCAACTAATTGTCTGCCGTCCCCTCCCTCCACCCAGTCCTCTTTCCGTCACCCCCTTTAGTCTCCCCCCCCCTTTCTTCTAGTTCTTCTGAAAACAAGAAAATGTTCAAAATGTTAGTTTTCCCGAAGGGTACTTCATTTGATGAAACTTTTCAGAAGGGAAGAACCTCCAAGCACCTTAAACGTAAAAAAGTGTCTAAAATTGTGTTTTTAAAGCTTCAATTTTGAACAAACTGTAGTGCTCATTAACTTTACCAAATATGGTCTTACACTCTCGTGTTTAAGATTCGTGCTAGAGCTAACTAAGGCTACTACAACTAGGACAGGGGTGATTGTGAGTTCATGAAAAAATACCTGAAAGTTTTAAAGAGAAAATGTGTGCATGTGGGGAGGGGGGGGGGTAAACCAAAGCCCCTATTATTTAAGCACACCTAATTTTATAATTATACATATATAATAATTAATTGCCTTTCATAAACAAAAAAGACACATTTCATATGTTCGAATAGTTTCAAATAGTTTTTAGTAAAATATTATGCATGCATTTAATTAAATTGTAAATGAGTAATAAAGATACTTATGAGAAGGCGTTGTACAAATTATCTCCAAAAAATATTTTAAAGAGAAAATCAAAGTCTAACAGGATTACTGTTTGTTGTGCGAAAATGTTTATAAAGTAATAAAAGTTGCATTTGTTACTGAAAATATGGGAAAGAATTTATCTAGATACTAGATTTATCTAGAAATGAGAAAAATTGGATTCTCATATAGGATGCAAATCGATTGCGTTTTAAAAAATGAAGTCATCAAAATCAAAAAAAGATGCAAATAAAAAAATTCCTTAAAGTAAAAAATAATTAGAATGGCAATTTAAAATTTCTATTTGATGAATATTATTATCAATAATTATCGGTATAATCACCAAAATCTCGAAAAATCAAAAAAGTACCGGAGGTAGGAAGATAAAAGCATAATTAAAAATTTTATTTCAGGTATTTTTGAACATGAAAACACCAAAATTGAGCATGAAAATACCGGAAACCCGGTAAAATACCAGAGCACAATCACCCCTGCTAAGAGCTGACTCGTCAGCCATTTTGTTTCCTACCGAGTGTGCTTGCTGTATCAACAAAAACCGCAACAAAAACCTCGCCGCTTTGTAGGTTTATATACAGAAAAATGGGTAGTTGTGCAGCAATAAATTGTAGCAATCACTCGAGGAATAAAATCCGAATGTTTAGGTTCCCAACATGTAAAAAAAGAATTAAGGATTAGACAGTGGCGTAGCAAGAATAAAATTAAGACTGGGCGAATAAATTTTGTGAGGCCCCTTACCCCCTTCCCCATTTTGAGACTGATTCCAGTTCAAGTTATTCAACTTTTCTATGTAAAAAATTAAAAAATAATAAAAATAGAAATACAAATACAAATGCGACGACCAGCAGCAGGCTCTAGGCCCAACTGGGCTGGTCCTAGTCAAATTAAAGACCCCAATGAAGATCAATGGCCCCCTTAAAGCTATCTACTCCATTGCTCCTTATCGCTTCTTCCGGTAAACTGTTCCAAGTTCCCACTACCCTGCTAAAGTAGTAATTTTTTTGAATTTCCAGGTTAGCCCGAGGTTTAAACAGCTTAAAACAATGACCCCTTGTCCTGCTTTCCGTGCAAAAATCCAACCCTGCAACATCATTTATTTTAATAAATTTAAATAACTGAATCATGTCCCCTCTGGTTCTCCTTTGCTCAAGACTATACATATTAAGCATTCTAAGTCTGGAATCATTGTCTAGATTAGAAAATCCGTTTACTAACCTTGTAGCCCTTCTTTGTACCCTTTCTAATACATTAATATCTTTCTTCAGATAAGGAGACCAAAACTGAACAGCATACTCCAAATGAGGTCTTACCAAACTTATATATAGAGGCAGAAGAACCTTTTTAGATTTGTTTGAAATAGATCTATTAATAAACCCAATCATCCTATTGGCTTTGTTACTAGCTATGCTGCACTGTTGGCTAAACTTGAAGTCCTGATTTATTAAGACACCTAGATCCATAACATTATCTGCCTTACTAATGACTGAACCCTGTAAATAATAGTTTGTATGTTTATTTGCATGACCTAAATGCAGCACTTGACATTTCCCAACATTAACTACCATACCCCACTTGTCTGCCCATTTAGTAATATGATCCAAATCCTGTTGCAGCTTATTTACTTGTTCGTCGTTTTCTACAACCCCCATAATTTTTACATCATCAGCGAAAAAGAAAACCTTATCGTATTTGTTGTCAATCATAAAAATTAAAATATTATACATTAGAAAAAATATTTGAGATAAAAACATACAATATGAAAATATTGCATATATTTTGGGGGTAGTTTGAACTATTTGTAAATGCTTGAGAAATTCAATTTTTTGTCACAATAATTTGATGAGCTATGAAATAAATTCATAAATTATAAAACTGCGAATAAATACTTATTCATTCAGGGGCTCAGGAACAATTTTTGAAAAATAGGTAAATTCTGCATTTTGAGGCCTTGTAACTGAGACTATACAATATGAGAAAAAAAGAAGCAAGCAAAAATCCTCAAAAGTTATACATTCGATCAAAATAAAAATGGTTTATGGTTCCACAAATCGTTGGCATTAATTGACAAGAAGTAAGAGCGAGGGAGAATACGCTATCTGAAAAATTGCTAAAATATGGCATATTTAAACAAAGTTATTTTGAAAGAAAAGAAAGAAATTAAACGTACTGAAAACGACTATTAGTACACGCGTAAGTTATATTCTCAAGTTAGTTATAGCATTTAAATAAAGAGTTTCTAAATCAAGTATAAGGCAAGAACTATGTATTCGTTTGCACAAACTACGTGATGTAAAATAGTTTTTAGACAAGAATAAAGATGTATTTTGCTTTACTATGCATAAGATTATTTCAGTTAGTTTTTTGCTATTAGTATTTAATTTCTTTTTGGTATGATTATGACTGACAAATGCTTAAAAGAAACATTGAGAAATAGAATGGTGAATTATGAAGAAAGATAATTAATTCTATGCTAAAATTCATATTTTATTATTAAATATTTATATTTTACATTGAATTAAATGGCACTTAGTAAAAGGGATCCAGTATGTTTTCTTTATTTCGCTCTCTCTCTGTCTCTCTCTCTCTCCCTCTATCGGCCTCTCTCTGTCTCTCTCTTTCTCTCTCCCTCTCTCTTTTACAAGCCACATTTTATGAAAATAGTATTTTTAAGTTAGAATTATTTTCTCTTGTGTAAGTAGTTTCATTAAATTTTGAAATGTATGCCTTAAAAATGATATAAAGCAGCATAATTTTTTGATTTCACCCAAATTTAAACACTCGTCGTACTTTTAATTTAGCAAGGAATGCGTCGTAGTTAAATGTCTGATTTTTCGTTACTACTTCAATCAAATCAAAGCAATGCTTTTATAGCATTAAAAATTGAAATTTTTAAGCCCCAAATGAAGATTGATTTCCTTGGCCAGTTCTTTTATTTAAATGTCATCTTTTGAAAAGGCATTCAGTTTTCTTACTCAACTTATAAAGTAAAAGTAATTTTTTGTTGGATAATTTTCTGCTGAAGTAAACAATAACTGAGAGATTCTTAACAGTAAATTGCTTCTTTAGGAATCATCAACAATAATGTCTGTGAGGCACTTTAAAAAACTAATTAAAATGGGCATCATCTATGTATTAGGTTTTTATTGTTTAAAAATCTAAATTTTATTGTTGGACATAAGTTCATACATTTTTTAGTGGAGGTATTTATTTATTTACTCATACAGTTTTAGTTATTATGCCTCATATAAACTCACAACCAATTTCGAAAAATACATTTTACTTGCCTTAGAATTCATCCAATGATACAGAATTTTAAAAAAATATATTTTGTGAAAATACTTGAGCGTATTGTAAATGCCAAAATTTAAGCCCCGTGAATTATTTGAACTTTATATATAGAAGAAACTTTCGGTAAAATTCGCAAAATCACCGATACCTTAATTCTCAGAGAAACAACTCCTTAAACAGTACTTAATTTTCTTGTTAAAGTATTTCTTATTAAAGTTCATTTGCATTATAATTCCATATAAATAGAATATGATGCTGTAAAATGTAGAATTTGTTTTCAAAAATTTTTCATTTGTATATTCACGTTTAGAAGGACAAGACTTTTTTTTGGTACGCAACTCGGAAATTTGTTTTCAACAAAATTGTAGAATGCGTAATAAAAGCGATAAATGTGCCAACATAGCAGCGTGCTCTTGTTTACATCTGAGACCGTGGACATCAAAATGGCGGCATTGGTCAGACTGTCTTCTACATGAGCTCTAGGGCTAACGACCCCCTTTCTCTACTAAGATCAAAAATCATAAAAATTTTGGTTTTCAGAAGAAAAAAAAACTGTGGGCAGAGTCTTTGAACCCTTCTTCATACCATAGGGGATGGCATAAAAAATTATTTTTCGAGATTTTTAGCAAATTATTTTTTTAAAAAAATTTTTTCGTTTCAATGACTGGTAAGGCGGAAAGTAGTCCATTAGGGGCATAAAATTCACTCATAAAATTTGAGGTCTGTGGCATAAATTCTTCATCTCCCACAAATGCACAGATTTTTTTCAATTTTCTGTTTTTTCTCCTGCTTTTAATAAATTTTGTCGAAACGTTAAAATGCTGTTTTCCCAGTATTTATCTTAAATAATTGCATTGTTTGTCACATATGATTCATTTTAGATGTTTGGTGCCAATAAATTAGCTACTTATTGCTTATAAATTTTAAAACTTTAAATATGCCATTAGAAAATTTGTGCTGCTTTGCTAGCTTTGCGTTCAAAACCAAAGAAAAAACCGCCAAGAACGCTCCGAATAATGGATGAATTTACAGAAAATTTCTGCCCCAATGCAGAACAGAGTAATTTATCTACACTGTTTTAAGCAACAAATATACTTTTCGAGTTGAGTTTCTGTATTTCAGTATTTTTACTCCAATTTTAAATTTGCTATAACAAAAGGACATTAAGGAAGAGTCTGTTATGTCCATTTTTGGCTTCTGTCACTATTTTAATTACATTTTAATTCCTAGCTAATGTAGGACGTCTAAAGGAGACTGTAAATTCTAAAATAGTTTGGGGTACTAAGTTTAGTTATGTGACAAAAGACGCTTTTTGTTATTGGTGGTTTACTGATATTTGGTTGATAACCTAATAAAATAGATTGTAGCAATCCCTAACTCTAAATTTTAATTTCTGAACCTTAAACTCTCGATTTTGTTTGTTATTATTATTATTATTATTATTATTATTTTTTTTTTTTTTGTTTTTGTTTTAATTGCAGCTGTTTTTCCAATTTTTATAACAATGTTTTGATATCTTGGCTTGCTTCAGATACCATTCCTAAGGTTGTATTGCTGGAAATTCTCAGGATGGCCTTATTATTTATTTGTCTAAAATCTAAATTACCTTGCCCTGCTAACCATTTCATTAGGCGAATCATATGGTCGAACCATATTACAAGCAGTGCAAGATATCTTAAGGCTTCTGTAAGTTTTAAGGCAATGGAGTGCAATCAAAGAGTTTGTAGGCATTTGTGAGCAACCTAGACAATGTAATAGGTTTTTTTTTTTTTGCTGCATTGAAGCTCTGGAGAGTTGAAAACAGTTGAAACAGTTGCACAACTATCTTGTACTCCTGTACGTATTTTTTGGATCCATGCTCAATTTTTCAGTATTTTCCCTTCCTTTTGCCTATTTAAAGTGACAGGAGTAGCCTAGAATGGTAGTATAAATCGGTCTTCACATCCTATCAGCTTAGGTCTAGTAGTTTATCTTATTATCAGGTGTTATATTAGGAACTCAATTGTATGAAATACGCCCATTAAATCTTGCAGTTGTTTCTGTGTTTTTATTTATTTATCTTTCAACACCAGCAATGACATTTATTTTTTCACGGTTCTAGCATTCACCCGACTGCTATTAGCTAAGGAATAACAACTTTGTTCCTGTTTGGAAACATTTACAAGTCATTAGGAGGGAGCTCTGGGTTGTTTCAGATGCCCTTTAACATAACAGAGAACTACAATAATTTTTTACTAGCATATTTTAAATTTTAAAATTTATAAGCAGTAAGTAGCTAAATTATTAGCACCAAACATCTAAAAATGTATCACATGTGACAAACAATGCAATTATTTAAGATAAATACTCTGAAAGCAGCGTTTTAACGTTTCGACAAAATTTATTGAAAACGTGAGAAAAAACAGGAAATCGCCAAAATTTCTACACATTTATGAAAGAGAAAGAAATTATGTCAAAGACTTCAAATTTTTTTAATGAATTTTATGCCCCCAATAGCATCTCTTTCGCCTTACCAATTATCAAAACTAAAAAAACCAAATTTTTTAGTAATTTGCTGAAAATCTTTAAAAAATGCATTTTCTCCAAACTTTAAAGTAATTGCGGTCAAGATATTAACCAAAATATTTGAAATTTTTTATGTGCACTATGCTCTCCCAACGGCACCTTTTCTGCAATACCCATTATCGAAATAAAAAAAAGAGTCATTTTTGGCTCACCCTAATGCACATCCAGATCATTCTTAATTTCTTCGATGCAAATCCCGATTTGTGCAATCAAGCACAAATCTTTTGTTATAAAAGACAGTCAGATAAGGGGCATATGTTTTCTTCCATTTGGTCCACTATGGCACTTACTGTCTTTTGCTCGTTGTAAAAGTCGGAGAATCAATATTAAAGAAAGTTAGAAGTAGTTTCTAAACTAGCTTAACCTTTAATAACTGGGTAGTACACATGCTGTACCATAAGTCTTTCCTTTGAGGACGGGGTTGAAATCTTCACTTCTACCCTTTAAAGCCGGGGATTTTTCCAAGATTCATACCCCCTTACTGGGGGGATTACGGTTTTGTATTCGAACCGCGGTCATAAAACCTAAGTGCTTGCCGTTGCATATTCCCGTCTTCAAAGGAAAGGAGATCTAAGATTCAACAGTTGTACCGCCCATCTCGAAAGAAAATCTTCTATATGAATAGCTCAGATCCAAAAGGTTAAACTGAAATATTGCCCGTATACACTTTGGGACAGGGCGTGGAAAAGCGGCCCTGCGAATCAGCGGTTTCCCAGGGATTTGAGAAGTATAGAACTATCTTCGTTTTGTTCATTGACAAAATAACGAAGAAAAAGAGCTTTACTGAGCAACACCATATGTTTCCATGAATGGTTTCAGACTTTAAGCAAGGGTTTTTTTTTTTCTTTTCTTTTCTTTTGTATAGACTTTGATAGTTCTGGCGCCACCAGAAAAGAGCGATATATCCGAATGAGCGATTTAACAACGTGCAATATGAGGGGCTACTGTAATAGCATTAATCATAACTTCATTTATAGCATAATTTTAACTGTTAATCTCCCAACTTGATAAGTACACAAAACCTCTTAGTTTAATGGGGTAGAAACAACCTATGAATCGACGGGTCTGTGTACCTGAGTAACATAATTTTAGAAGCAGCGAAAAGGATAATTTTTTTTTCTCTTTTTTAAGCAAAAAAACTACTTGGAAAATATGCATATTTTCTTTTGAGAGAGGCACCAAATTTTGCCAGGACCTGAACAGTACTCGACTTGATTGGGTCCAGCTTAGAAAAACAGTTTTATGTCCTGTAGTTTGTTTTTTCAGTGGGACATCTAATCCGGCAAAACGTGCAAAAAGGGACAGTAGATTTCCACTTCAGGGCCTGTTGCAATACATTTTTGGGGACCCTTTATTGTAGATTTTTTTTTAATTTTCAGATTTGAACAACAAATTATCCTATATGCCGGGAAATTTGAATTCCCTGACAAGCTGGTCAAGCTCACTTCTCCCATGCTGGCTGATGCAGAGTACCAAGGTTTAAGCTGAATTCAAGAGTTCTTAACTTTTAGGAAACGGGTGGTACACATGTTGTACCATAAGTCTTTTTTTCTTTAGAGGACGTTGTTGAAATTTTTACTCGAACCCTTTGGAGCCAGGGATTTTTTCAAGGTTTCATACATCTGGTATGACAGTTTATACCTTCTCTTTTCAATGGAAAATAAATCTGTGATTCAACTGTCGTACTACCTGGGTCGAAAGAAAAATTTCTGTACGAGCAGCCCGGATCCGAAAGGTTAAACAAAAAATCTAAATTTAGGAGGGGAAAAAACTTTAGCAAATATTCTTAAAGTTCAAAGTTAATGTGTGTGTGTGTGAATAAGTTTACAGATCTTTCTGACTAGTCCATGTGTTTCGTCTCCAGATGAAGGCTAAACTCAAAAGCAACCATGACATCTTTAAGGAAATAAATACAGTGGTCAATATATTTTTTTTTAATTTAGAATTGTACCTAGCATTAAAAGAGTACGAGTTTGATTTCTTAAACATATACACTGCGATGCAAAAGTTTAGAAAAAAGGCAAATATATGAATAAAAAGAAAACTATTCAACGAAATGCTTTCAAATTTCTACTGCAGGTACACAATATGGTTCTAAATACGTGTCCGGAGTTCTTAAAACTATAACTGGAACCAAATTTTGAACATTGCATAAGACATTTTTTTGCATTGTTGCAAAAGTTTAGACAAAAGTCAAATTTTATGCAAATATCCCTTGAAATGTGATTGGTGGAGGAAAGGCGGGACTTTATTATTCGAATATAAAGTGAAGAGAGTGCTGAATAAATAATCAAAATCTCAAAAGCTCTGTAGTTCTCGTGTAAAGAAGATGAGAAAGTTTGGAAGCAGAAATTTGAAAATGAACCTATTTTATTAATTTTTTGTCTTTTAAATCGGTTCTAGTATGGTAGTACATTGTTTATTACTTTGTGGAGAGCAAATTCAGACATGCGTATTAATAAAAAAGGCCAAGAAAAATTATATTTCTTAAGGATGAAGGAATTGAAAAAACGGCTCGAACTGTCAATTCACTCCTTAAACCTACAAAACTTCAACTTGGGTCAAAAAAAGCACGTGAATTCCCTGACAAGCTGGCACTTCTCTTCACTTCAGCACTCTCTTCACTTTATATTCGAATAATAAAGTCCCGCCTTTCCTCCACCAATCACATTTCAAGGGATATTTGCATAAAATTTGACTTTTGTCTAAACTTTTGCAACAATGCAAAAAAATGTCTTATGCAATGTTCAAAATTTGGTTCCAGTTATATTTTTAAGAGCTCCGGACACGTATTTAGAACCATATTGTGTACCTGCAGTAGAAATTTGAAAGCATTTCGTTGAATAGTTTTCTTTTTATTCATATATTTGCCTTTTTTCTAAACTTTTGCATCGCAGTGTATAATGCATTTATTGAAGGGGTTTTTTTTTTTCGCGAAAAAGCGAAAATGCCTTGCTTTTTTGCTATTTAGATAGTATTTTTTGTATTTTGTGTAAAATGTGACCATAGTGGAAACTCTGGATAATATGGTATCTTTTATCTTGTTTTTTATGTCCTCTGAGGTGGGTGTATATTTACAAGGGGACCTTCAGGAACTTTTTTAATGATGTATAAATAATTGCTATACATGTAACTTGTTGTTGTTAATTCTAATACCACTTGGGTATCCAAGCCCGAGTAGATGAAATCTACTCGATTTAAGGCGGGATAGGTGTGGCTTCCATTTTTACGAGCACCATTAAGGTAGAAGACCATTTTGGCTCAACACAAATACCATAAGGACCGATTTATAGGGTAGGCATCCATTCACAACACACTTTCACAAACTGAAAGAACAATGACAGGCGAGAGAGAAAGTACGTCCATACCCAAGCTGGGATTCGAACCCGCTTCACGGTCAGACGTCTCTGACCACTAGACAAGATGGCCGACACATGTAACTTGAGTACCCTAAACATAAAAAAATGATGATTATTTGAACTTTTAATTAAAAAGAGCCCCAAAAATATTGCTGCATTAAGACAAAATAGTTGAAATTATATTAGTCTTGTCTAAAACTCAGGTATTTGCTGATATAGTTAAAATGAGCATCATATTGCCTAAATGAAAGCAGAACTCTGTAGAGCAAATAGTCTACCTATGAAATCATGATGAGAAAAAAATCTGAAGAAATCCAGAACTTAAAGTGCAAATTAACTGCCAAAGGATTATAAAGGCAGATGTATTTGCATAGCATTCTAAGCTCATCTTATAATGTTCTACTGGCAATCATGTGTATGAAAAAGGAACATAGTCATTTCTTGACCTAAAGCACACACATGTCTAAATAAGATTTGTAGATATGTCACAATGATAGAATTATCATTCCGTGTTGTTTCGATAAGCAAAAGGAAACAATTCAGAAAGACAAAAATCATGCGCCAGTACATTTCTTACGCTCAAAAACGCATTAAAAATTTGTAATTTAAAATGAAAGTGCGAGCATGTGTCCTGTTAGGTATGTTTTCTTCGATTATATATTTTTTGAGATGGCTACTTTCATCTCACAGCCTGAATGAAAAAGCGTTTGTGTGGGCTTCCCCGAGCAATGCAAAGGATTAATTTAAAAAAGTGTTGTAATTTGACTTAAAAGGATAAAGTTTCTTAGAAAATTATTTTCTGAAAAATTATAATATTAAGAGATCCCCTACAAAATGTGAAATGGTGTAAGATATTGCATACCATTTTGGTATAAAAGTTACAGTGTGTTACTGTCTAAGTTGTGTTCTGAGTATTTCTGAATTGAATCATTTGAAATTCTAGAATTCGTTCAATTATCAAGGCAAAGGCAACACCTCAACAAAGGAAGGGAGATCCACCGCAGACACAGAGTCTTCCAACGTGCTTGCCATTTCGGTATAAAGTTAAACTCTCTTTTAGTGTGTTACTGTCTAAGTTGTGATTAGTACTTGTGTATTGAATCATTTAAAATTCTAGAGTTCATTCAATAATGGCAAAGGCAACATCTCAGCGAAGGAAGGGAGATCCACCGCTGACGCAGAGTCTTCTAACGTGCCTGCTATTTCGGTATAAAACCTAAACTCTCTTTCAGTGTGTTACTGTTTAAGTTGTGATGAGTACTTATGTATTGAATCATTTAAAATTCTAGGGCTCATTCAATAATCAAGGCAACGGCAACATCTCAGCGAAGGAAAGGAGATCCACCGCAGACACAGAGTCTTCTAATGTGCAATGTCTTCCTGAAAACCCAATAGGTAATTGTTAAAATTATTTTTTCTAAAATATCATCTATTTCAGGACAATTTTGGAAGTCTTTTGCTTTTTAATTTGTTTCAGTGTATTGCTGTGTATTTTCAATTGATATTAATGGTAAAATTGTACAAGAAACCTGCACCGTTAAAAAAAAGGTACTCAAATATAAGAGCCTGAACATACTTTTTTTTCTAAGTATACAATTGTTTCAAAAATGAGTATATAAAACATCAAATAAGTATTGTTAACCCATTAATGCCTGACATTTTTTTTTTCCAAAGATATTTTGTATACTGGTTACAAACGGTGTTTAATGGACAGGAAAAATAATAAAAAATATATTATGTAAAAAATAAGTGTTTTATTAAGGAAAGAAAAATAGTCCCTCAAAAGTTAAGATAGACCCCAGAGGGTACATACTTGTTTTACTCAATTTTTTTTCTGCCCACGATATAATATTTAAAAAGACATTTTATGAGAAGAAATACAATCAGCAATTAACATAAACTGGGAAGCTGGGAATAACTTTGAAAACTTAGCTTTTTGTTCTTGAGATTGTGAACGATGAAATCCTTGATAATGATTATGATAAAACGGCTACAGAACACACTTTACAATGGTTATATGCTGCAATCTGTTAATAACGAATTAAAAGAATACCAAGGTACTAATTGAACACTATTGTTTGGTTGAAATGTTCATTTTAGGGAAATTCCGACTTTTTTTTTGGACCGTCCTTTTAAAAGGACGCTAGGCATTAATGGGTTAAAAACACATTCAGTAATAAATTTAGGCATAATCTTATACTACTGCATCTAATATGTTATAATATTCAAGAAACATGATTTAATAAATATCCATGTGTAAATAGGAAGGAAAATTAGTGAAAATTTCTACCTCATTCACACAATCACTGTATTCAAGAGCGTTGGAATAGACTCCATTCTGGTTTGTGCAGCTATGTTAAGAAAGCAAAGTTATAGGCATCAACCTTCCCGTCTTTGCAATTTATATTGATGTTACTTGAAGAAGAAGAAAAATCTTAGTATTTACATCATTTTTTTATCCCATGGTTGACATAGAATCGCCAGATTTGACTTATGCTATTTAGCAACAACACTGAGGTGAATTGCAAACTGAAACTTTTTCTTTTCTGGCTTGTTTCAACATTCTATTTTATATAACTGATGCTTTTCACTGGAACAAAGCATGTGGCTGAGATATTGTGCGTGTGATAGTACATATATCAGAATCCTTGGATTATGTACATTTAATTTAGTGCGGAACATAGTGTAATGGTTTCAGATAACCGTTTAACGCCATCGTTCAATGATATTACCACATTACCAGCTTTCTAACTCATTTTTGAAAATGTCTAGTAGTGCACACTGATTTCCTAA
Source organism: Uloborus plumipes (assembly GCA_038373865.1). Lineage (NCBI taxonomy): Eukaryota > Metazoa > Arthropoda > Arachnida > Araneae > Uloboridae > Uloborus > Uloborus plumipes. The sequence goes on along the minus strand of JAXGGA010010468.1, from coordinate 18,656 downwards.
TTTAAATGTGGTTGTTCTGCAGGCATCAGAATAGAAACATTTTGCTCTCTTGTAACAGCTCAGTATTTATTATTTTGCACTAAATGCATACCCATTTCTAATAATAGTGTTATAATGTAGTATTTTTTTTTTTTTTTTTTCATTTTTAATAATAGAAGCAATGACCGAAAGGAAAAGAGTTTTTTGAATATAACTAAGAGTTTAAAGAAGCCTTGAGCTAAGACGCTTTTGTATATTTGACTCGAATTTCCAAAGTTATATACAATGCTTTACGATTGCTAAGGAACAAGTGATTTATGAAAAATTGTGTCTCAGATAGCTGCTGTCCAAGGAACGTAAATTCAGGCTCACAGGGCGTGGTAGATCAAGACTGTACAAAATGCAGTATCTGTACAAAATACAGTGCATTTGAACTCATGATTTGTGCACAAATTCATATCGTTTGAAGTTTAACAAAAATGCCAGTCAATGTTGAAAAGTTTTTTCGCTGAAATCCTGCTTGATTCTTGCAACAATTAAAAGTAAAATGGCAGCAAGACATCATTGAGTACCTACGATCATGGAAAAACAGTTGGACGATTGGAATACTGTCAAAGTGTCAACACTGTAGACCCTAAAATGAGTGTATCAAAAGTGTCATCTCGCGATTATAGAAGGTTGCTGAAGGTGGAAATGCTTTGCAAAAGCATGCCAGAGGACGTGGTAGGAACACCACACCTTGAGAGGGTCGTTATGCAGCTCTCGTGGAAAAAAGGGGCAGAAATTTCACTCCGTTACAGAAAACTGATAACCTTGCAACCGCTACCAATGCGCATATATCTGCAAGAACCATCTCACGGCTATTTGATAAAGTTGGCACGGAAAGGCTTACGTTGCATCAGATTTCAATCAAGCCATTACTGAGAGAGATTAAACTTGTGTAAGGAACATGTCAGTTGGGATCATCAAACTTGGTCTGGAGCAGGGCTTCCCAAACTGTGGTCCGCAGACCCCTTGGTGGTCCGCCGGCCTTTAGCAGGGGTCCACGGTAAAAATCTGCTTTTTTTAAGCGTTAAAAGTAATTTTTTAAATCTGGCTCTGTGTTTCAATACCAGGGTAAAGATTTTCAATCTTTCTATGATCGCTCCCTCTTTTTCTCAAGCAGAAATTCTCATACCCCCCCCCCTCCTCAATTTTTGTAGTGTTCCAATTTCTTACAGTTTGTTCTGAAGTTACAATATCATTATAGGTTTGAAAAATAATCAATACTTGTCAAATAAAATAGCTTTTATGCGTCAAAACGATATGTTTTTTTTTTTTTTGTTATCTAATATTGATAATTTTACAACAAAATCTCGTACAAAACATCAGAAAGCAGATATTTTTACAACAACATTGGGGAAATATTAATGCTGTAGCAATACTTCGATTAGGCTTGCTTTTGAGCTCAATTTTTTTTTAAACCGTGATGTCTTCAAAAGCTGTATGGATGTTTTTACTCCGTAAGTGTAAAAATGACATTTTGCTGACTTTCATTTTTCGACTCTGGTTCATTTCTTCTTCTTTTTTTTTTTTTTTTTTTGTGCAAAAAAATGATGTCTTGTTAACACCGCTGCTTACCCCCCTTCTTCTTAGAACTATTCCATGCCTCCTTAACCTTTTGGATCTGAAAAATTTTTAGAAATTTTTCTTTCGACCCAGATAGTACGACAGTTGAACCACAGATTTCTTTTCCATTGAAAATAGAAGGTATAAACTGTCGTACCAGACGTATGAAACCTTGAAAAAATCCCCGGCTCCAAAGGGTTCGAGTGAAAATCTCAACCATGTCCTCTAAAAAAAAAAAAGAGTTACGGTACAGCATGTGTACCGCCCGGTTCCTAAAGGTGAAATGAATCCATCGGCAATAACAGGTAAGATGGCGCCATGAGCTTCGTGTTTGACTTTGGCTTATTAACACGTATTTGGAAGAATTTCAATTTTGAACCTTCTTGAAAAATGCACCACGTCGACGCCGGCATTGTAAAAACACGCAAACTATGGTAGATTGGTGGATGGATGAATCGGTCAGTTTGATTGAATACAAAACTATTCAGATTAAAAGTTCAGATTATTGTCAACGCCTGGGTCTTCATTTCTGGTGATTCTGGACTTTTCTCGAGTTTTACATAAAAAGAAGTTTTTATCCGAGAACAAATTCCTCGCGGTTTTATATCTCGAGATTAATTTTCTTGCTTCCTGTACCATTCTCATTAATCATTTAAGGACCATAGCATGGATTTGTGGCTACAAACAGGATCTTTGAAGAAATGTACAGTTCCTTCATCACTATCAAAGCCACAAAAACGCCAAAACAGTTTTGTTGATGACAAAGAGCAACCTTCCGAAGAAAAAATAACTAATGACAAGCCAGCTAAAGAGCAAATTTTAGAAGATGAATCCCTGCAGCATGTTCCAACTACACCGAATTCTCCCATCGTAGAAGTAGATGCTGTTCACACTGCTAGTGGAAGTGGAACAACTATAAAACGAAAGTACCAAGTACCAAGATAGCTACCTAGATTTAGATTTCATAGAGACTGACGAAAAGGAAGTTCAGTGTGTGAAAGTCATTCCAAACAGTTTGATGGTTCCAGTCAAATTGCGGCGTCATTTTGAAAGTAGACATCCGGAGCTAAAGGATAAAGAGACTGATGTTTTTAAGAGGAAGTGTACTGAGCTCGTTGCTTCTCAGAAGTTCATTACAGCTCATGCAAAACCACTAATGAAAATGAACTAAAAGCTTCTTTCTTAGTGATTTATCAAGTAGCAAAAGCAGGCAAAGCCCATACCATCGCCGAAACCCTCATAAAACCATGCGTTACTGATATTGTTTCTTGCATGCTAGATGAGAAAGCTGCAAAACTTGTATATACAATGCCGTTATCTAATAACACTGTTAAAAGACGGGTACTTGAGCTGTCACAGGATGTGAAAGAATCTCTGGTTTCGGGCATCAAAAACAATTTCTTTGCTATGGAAATCGACGAATCGACTGACGTTGCAGGGCTGGCAATCTTATTGGCTTTTGTACGTTATGAATACTCTGGTCATTTTGAAGAGGATCTTCTTTTGTGCAAACCACTTCTTTCTAATACAACGGGTGTCCAAATATTTAGTTTATTGGATGATTTTTTTTAAGAGCAATGAGATTCCCTGGTCTAATTGTGTTGATGTGTGCGCGGATGGTGCAAAAGCGATGATTGGACCAACGGTCGGAACAATAGCTAAAATAAAAGAAAGATTTTTAAAAGTGCAATAACAGTCATTGCGTACTGCACAGACATGCTTGGCACTGAAAAAAATGCCAGTTTGCTTTAAGAAAATTTTGAATGAAGCGGTTCAAATTATAAACTACATAAAGTCACGGCCGTTGAAGTCCAGACTTCTCTCAATATTATGTGATGAAATGGGAAGTGCTCATCATTCCTTGCTTCTCCATACAGAAGTGAGATGGTTATCTCATGGCAAAGCACTCTCACGATTATACGAATTACGTTCCGAAGTCTTAAGTCTGCTTTTAGATCACAATATTAAACTGGCAGACATATTTAATGATGAGGAATTTCAATGTACTCTGTCGTACTTATCAGATATTTTTATGAAAATAAATGAGATGAGTGTTTCTTTGCAGGGAAATTGCATCACAACTTTTGAGGCTGATAGCAAACTTTGCACTTTCAATTGCAAAACTGCAGTTTTGGGTAGAATCTATTGGGAAAAGAAAGGTGGAGTGCTTTCCTACTTTAAATGATTTTTTGAAAGAAAACAATGTGGAGATTTTAAACAACCCTTTGTTTGAAAATATTTGTGAGCACCTTCGAAATATACAGTCGGCCATTGAGCATTATTTCCCACCATCTCGAGCTAAGATGCTGCATGATCATGTCTGGGTGGCAGAACCGTTTTTTGTTTCGGAAAAGCCAAGTAGTCTGTCATCATCTGAGTACGAATGTTTAATAGACGTAACGTCAGATTGCACCTTAAAGTCTCTTTTCCAGGCTGATACTTATCCCAATTTTTGGCTAAGTCTGGTAAATAAAAAGTATCAACCACTTGTTGAAAAGGCAAAGCGAATAATTCTTCCGTTCGCCACAACCTACCTATGCGAATCGGGATTCTCGATCTAAGCAGCCACTAAAACTAAACACAGAAGCTGCCTCGATGCTGAACCAGACATTCGTCTCCAACTGTCAAAAATCAAACCTAACGTATCAAAATTGTGCCGGATGAAACTACCCCACTCCTCCCATTAATTTGTTGTTAATATTTTATGTTTTCTTATTTCTGCTATTACTTGTCTTTAATACTTATACGTTTTTTGTGTTCCACATTTTGTTGATAAAATTAAACATTTTAAACTACTTTCTTATTAGTGGCTTTTAAATAATTACCACACTAATTAGGAATAATTAATTGAATTATTTTGATTAACTACAAACCATAAGTATTTGCACACTGCAATGACAGGGGTCCGTTTTGTTAAATGCTCTCTGAAGGGGGTCCGCTAGGTAAAAAGTTTGGGAAGCCCTGGTCTAGAGGGATGCTGTCTGACGGATCTCGTTTCAGTGTGACAAGTGATTCTAGGCCCTAATTGCTGTGGAGAGAGCATGGAACATGTTATGCATAAAAATTTGTCTTTGAGCGTGTTCGTAGTGCCCAGGCCTAATGGTGTGGGCATACACAATAGCAGAACACCACTGTACATCTTTGAACAAAGAAGCGTTGCATCGCAAAGGTATTGTACAAAGATTATACTGAAACATGTTTGTCTTATATGCAGTGCTGTTGGTTCAGACATTCTGCTTATTGGCGATAACGCACCGCCTACATACAGAATGGTTAAGTGAAAATATGCTCCGTATATAGTGGCCAGCTTACTCTTCTGACCTAAATCCGATTGAACATGCCTGGGATGCTCTTGGTGGACATGTTTCATAAAGAATTATTAATCTCCAAACAGTCCAAGAGCTTAAAACCACCATGAAAGAGGAATGGGGCAGTAACCCCCAAGGACCCCTCAGTCAGAGCTCATATGCAAAATGTGCATTAGTGTCTGTAGCACAATCACACATCACACTAATGTACTCGTGTCTGCATCATTCTGACCTAAAGATCAATTTTTTGTAGCTGTTTTAAAATTATCTCTCGGTTTTTTTTTTTTTTGGTAAAGTTTTTACGTCATTGATGGTGTGATATTTGTACTATTTTGCACTATAATAAGGGCACATCCTCCCTAATAAATAGGTACTAAGTTCTGTTTCTCCGATAAATGTAATTGTTCATTAGCAAATGTCAATCAGTGTATTTAAGACAAATTGATGCCAGATTACCATTTGTATTAAAAATTTGATGTATTAAATGCCGGTTTAAGCATATTTATTATTTTTTATGGTTTTTATTGTTAAAAACTTTTTTAAACGCTCCATGATAGTCAAGCAAAGTCAAGTTGTGTTGTTTCATGCCTCATTGATCAGCAGAGCTAGACCAGGTCCATGAACTTGTACACTCAAAAAATCCAACACCAGCAAGGGATCGTCTGCCTAATCAAGTCATGTTGTCACTGACTGGTGTGCTGCTTTGTATTGTCTTTCTCATATAGAAAAGCTTTACAATGTGGCACACTTTTCGGTTTAAAGATAGTATAACCAAAAACTTACAAAATCGCAACAACACTAAAACATGTCAACTGTGAACTATTTTTATAATGTTTCTATTGCAACCCTTTGGGAGTATTGGTATGCATTGCGAACAGAGATTCGCCATTTGTCGCTCTGCAGCGCCAAAACTAACTGGTACTCATTTTTAGCTTTTCTTACGTAATATAATGTGTATATGTAGCTGATGTTTTTTTCTCCCCACAATTATGTTTTTACACTCCACCCTAATGGCAGTTGTCACTGCATACTGATGAACTTTTGTCTTTTTAGATGTCATTCAAATTGAAAATTCTTCATCAGAAGGATGAAACAGCGATTTAGAATGAAGAATCACTGCCAGGACCAAAGACAATTCCACTTTTTTCCATTTAGAAGCTGTGACCAGATTACATTAGTTTCTGCTATCATATTTGTTCAAGTCAAATCTGTCAAAGTTTTAAGGTCAATTATTTTATTTAAAGAGATTTTCCCTGTTTATTTGTATACTCTAACTCAGCCATCACTATGCTTTACTATTTTCTATGTTTGGATGGACAGTTTTTTGTACTTTCTCCAATTTGTTTAATAACTTTTATTTGAACCTTTGAAAAATGGCTAAAAAGTGAAGCTTGATGTCTTATTGAAAGTTTCTTTTTTTTTCCCTTTTAAATAACATTCAAGGAAAAATAAACTCTTTTTAAAATATAATTTATCTCTCTTTAAAACCTTTCTTTAAAAACATAGCACGTTAACTCTTTTCAATTAGGAGAAAGATATTCCACTTAATGTGAGCATAATTTACAATAACTGAAGCTCTTTATAGGTTAACCAAAAAGCACTAGTACCACAAAAATTAAAAATAACTTTAACCGGAGTGAAATTATACTTCCAAAGTGTTTCACTTTTCAAGATTTATCAGATCACATTCTGAAATATTACAGTTTTCAAGACTAAGCATGCTCACCTAAAATGTCACAACTGGATGCAATCTATTAAATAGATTGACTACAACTACAAATTTAAATACAAATTTTGTATTCACCAAAAGAAAAGAGGTTTGTAACCCATCTCAGGTAGCACAAACCATTGGATTATTCTTGTATTTCTCGTTTACTGGACTGTTGGTTCCAATTTCTTGAACCTTTTTTTTATGCACTGTGGAAGAGGCTTGTTTTTAATATCTTGGAAGCAGCTGTTTGGGGATTTTTTAAACTCTTTTCAAATGTCTTTGTCTTTGTTCTTCTTTTACTTAGTTTGTTGTAAAGTTTTTGGCTGCTTTTTTACAAAATGTACAGCTAAATGTAAATTTTTATCGATGTAGTAACTAATGAGCAATGTAACATTTGAAAAAAAAAGAATAGTGTACATTTATATTCAAGTAAGCTGTTGCAGAGTTCTATAGAAAAAATAATTAATGAGAACTTGCTTAAAACAATACCGTGAGGTCACAAAGTTTACTTCTGACAATGACTGTGTCCATATTGATCACTTATTGTGATATATGGATGTACCAATCTCAGATTTTTAGCTCTGTTTAGAGATATTTGGCCACAAACCCATTTTAATTCCAACAATGACTATCCTTATTTATAACTTATAATGTTTGCTGTATGGATTTGGATGTACCAATCACAAGATTTCAATGCTGTTATGTTTAGAGAGATTTCCTGCTGTTGCAGGCAATTCACAGGTTAAAATTTCATAAAGGTTTGGTTGCAAGTGGAACCCCTTTTTTGAATAGTTTGTTTTTGAAGTCTTAAGGAAAAGTTTTGAAACAAAAATATTAAATTTATTGACTTATTTTATAATGGACATTACTAATAAAACAAATTCAGCATTCTTTTCTAAAAAAACAATGTTTTAAATATTTTTAACGATTGTATTCTTTAAAAAATGACATGGTTGACACAGTTACCCCATAACAAAGGGGTAAATCCCCCCCCCCCCCATTTGTTTGAATTTCAAGTGAGCGTGTTTATAAAGGGTGTTTGTAGGTCTTACTTGATAAAGTACATAAAATTTTAGTAGTTATTCTTTGATGCAAGTTTCACAAATGCATAATTACCAGCTTTTGCAGTTTTTGTCGCTGAACCATCAATTCCTTCTAGGTCTTCATAATATTTTTTTTTCATCCTAGAAATTTCTTCATCAGAGTTAATTTTCATTTTTAAATCTCACTATTATGAGGGGGCCCACTTACCCCTTTAGGGAAAACTACGAGTTAAGTGGGATCCTCCCCTTAAACACTTAATAATACTTTATGTATGTATATTTCAGTTTTTTTTAGGGGAGGGGGGACACTTACCCGAACTAACCCTAATTTCATTTCATTAGAATTTTCAAAACAAGGTTAGCTGATGATCAGAAAAAAAAATCTATTCTATAACTAGGTAAGTTCCCATAGCTAATGCTTTAACATATCAGAGTTGATAAGAGCAACAGCTAGGCACATCAACATGTCTAGATTTTAGTTAATCTATTCAAGTCTTCAAATTCGTCAAAAATCGTAAATAAAACATTAATTTGAGTTTTTCTCTCTTCCATCTTTGATAATGTAGAAGAAATCATGAAGTTCAGATCTCTCTCTCAGTGATATTTTGATATTAAAACTTTTAAAATGTTGTGGAAAGGAATGGGGTTCGGAAATTTAACCCGGAAGTATTTTGAAATTGAAGTAGGGAGAGGGGGAGGGCACATGTGAACAAAAATGACATTTTTATATTTTTTTCAATAATAATTTGAGATACGAAAGAAACAAGTGATGTACATGATACATCAAACATTTGCTAATATTTTCATGCAGTTACCTCTCTTCTTCAACAATGAATTCCAGCCAAAAAATAAGTCTAAATTATGTTAAATTTTGTTCACATCTGCCCAGTGGAGAGGCAGTTGTAAACACACTTGGGGCACAAGTAAACAAGGATACATAAACGGTATAAAATACACATAAGCATATTTTTAAGTATACTGTTTATTACACATTAACAAATACTTATAGTGAAAATATCAAGGTATGCATTCAACATGGTTTATTAACTCAATTCAACGAACATTGTAGCCTTCAAGTTTTACAGAAAATGAAACAGAAGATGCAGCTCAACATGTGCCATCTAAAATTGTAGGTAGTGGTAATTTTAGCAGAATATCATCAGTGTTTACCATTGATGCATCGTCTGCTTTTGGGGACATACAATTTTCATTCTTCTGCCTCCTCATAAACTTTATATATGCTTCATCACTCTCCATTTTCTCAATACGGCCAACATCGTGAATTTTTGTCTTTTTTGTAGCGAATTCTATGAGGGCAAAGTCATACACAGCTAAATTTGACAAGGTTGACAAATTTGTGTGAGGTTGACTTCAGCACAAATTTCCTACTAGTTGTTGTCTTGGAAACTAATGTCAGACTCAGTGTCACTTACTGCAACTTTTGACTGTTCCGTTTTAAACAGTTTAGCAAGTTCTAACTTTTTTTTTTTGCAACTCTTTCAGATTTTAATTGAATATTGAAACTTTCAACTATTCAATATTATTTTAATTATACTATTCAATGTTAAAAATTCAACAGTTTTTGAAATTGAAATAATTAAATACCATGATGGGACACATGTGAACTGTTCACATCTGCCCCCACATAATGTGTTCACATTTGCCCCTTATCTCATTTTTTGGTCTAATTTGATTTAAAAAAATATATATTTATTTCAATTTAAAAAATAGTGCATAAAAATTTTTCGAAATTTCAAAAATTTAATTTTGGTGAGGTGTTTGTCCAAATCCTTGTATTCTGGGTCACTCCGGGGCAAGGACGTATTTGGTCCCCCCCCAAACGGTAGTCTTTTACCTCAGATCTGATTACGAACTTCAAAAAACCACAATCAAGACAGATGGTGCTTTTTTTCCTTTAAGTATTCCCATTAATTTAAAAGTTTTCAACTTCTAAGTCAATTCAGAACGCGAGAACCTCCAAATGTAATTCTGCAGATTTTCTGCAGGTATCTTCAAATTAATGAAGAAATTTCACAGAAATCTCCAAAATTTCTGCAGATTTCATGTAAAATTTTGTAAAGGCATCAATTTTCCTGGGAAAATGCCGAATTTGAGTCGAATCAGTGCCATTTACGGGAAAATTAGATCTATTTCTAAGTAAAACCTGTGCAGAAAATTTAGATTTTTAACAAAATTTGACGATTTTATATTACTAAAAACCATGTATGTAGATTATATCTATTTATGTATGTCAGTTTTCCTTCTCCCGAACGCCAGTGAAATGATCATCGAATGAAATATCAATAAATTCGTATTTTTTTAGGCCTTGTGTTCGACTAATTTACATAATTGTATGTTTTTAATTAGCGGGCATAATCAATTATATCTATATATTATTATATAAGCGTCTTTTTTCTCCCACCGTTTTTTTCCGCAATTTCGGATTCTTCTTCGCAAGTGGTCAATTATTTCTCCAATTAAACTGTATTTGTTCAAGCTTTTAAATGATAATATAAGACAATGAGTAAGATTGGAGATTTCATTCTATTTCGTATTGTAAAAAGAATTTTATAAATTTAAATAAAGAAAATTAATTCAACTTTTTAAAGTAAAACCTTGCAAATATTATCGTCCAGTGCATATTTAAATTTTGTATGAAGTCTTGTTCAAATCGAACAAGGGTTTAGAATTACATTATTATAGAATTCATACAGCGATGCATTCGATTCTATAGATAGTGATTCAGTTAGTTGGGGGGGGGGGGCTAAAATGAACATAAATATATACATATTTTTTTGAAGTATATTACAAAGTTTAATATTTTATTGAAGTATCATCAACATTTTTCCTAATAATTCCTGGAAAAGTTTTTGTCTTCTGATTTCCTTTTATTGTGAAATTTTTATTTGAAGGAATTATATAACACTCATTTTCGAAGCATGAACATAAATGTTTCAGCGACTGAAATGAGATGTGATGAATTTTTTTTCTTCATATTTAGAATTTTTACATCGATGACTTATAAATTGCCAAAAATTAATTTACTACTGCAATTCTTTTAATTAATTATAATTAATTTCACTATCAATTTTAATTAATTAAATTTTAAGTTGAACAGATACTAATAATTTGTATAGTTTTAACAGGGACGTCCCGTCTGGGTAGGCAGTGCCTACCCACGAAGACAACAGACTAACCTCACCACTTCATTCAATGACATTTAATGTGTTGATTGGAAAAAACATATTTCGGTTTTACACAGCAATAATAGAAAAAACGAAAAAAAATTGAATTTTTCCATTTTGGTACACTTGAAAAGCAGCGACAAACGCTGCTTTTCAACCTCCATATCTATGCAATGCTTAGCATGCAAAACACCCCCGTGCCGCACTTTTCCCCCTCTTCGCTTTAGCCAAAGCAACCTTGGAGGCAGAATAAAATCTGCCTCTCTGGCATAGCCGACGAAGATCAGCTCGAAGGGTGCACTCTTTCTCTGCCGGGTCTCTTCTATTCTCCGCTGCATTTTGGACGTTAAGTGCAGGGCGGTGAGCGTTAGCAAAATTCTCAATGGTTTTGGCATCTTGATTCGTTTTTCATATGGTTGTTTGTTTTTTATGAAATGTTTCCGTAAGTTTCAAAAGTTTTGTTTTTTCATTTGTCATATTGTTTCCCATGTTTAAGTTGAAACCTCAGGATAGTTGTTCTGTTTAAACTTTTTGAAAAAAAAACGACTTACGAAGCAAAGAGACAAAATATTGAAAAATTAATATCATTATTATATGGAAGTCAACTTTAAAAATTAGCTTTTAGAGTTAGGATGCATTCAACAGTCTAGAAAAAAAGTACCGAGACTTTTTGACGTTATAAGACGGATTGCAGATATTTATGGGAACAAGTTTTTTTTGACAAATGTATAAAAAATGTATACTTGATTTTATTTTTGAAAAGTGAACTGAGCCAACTGTTTCCAGAAACTGATGTTGTTGCAGTTAATTTTGACTATACCAGCCACAATTTTTTTAGAGTGAATATTTTCGGCCATAAAAAGAACTAACAGCAACAAAAGGAACAGAATGACAAATTAACAACCTTTCTTTCTTGTTTTGATATCCATAGGAAAAGAAAGTGAACAAAATTAAACAAGACCCCACTTTCAATTTTTATGAAAGTCACAGATATTTTCACCAAAATGAAAGAAAGAAGAATGGATTTTCTATAGAATCAGATGAAAATATTTTTGTATGTTTATAGTAGGGACTACGTAAATATCATTCATATTCATACTGTTTTATTACGGTTAACAGCATATGCTTTTTTTCAACATATGTATTATTATTCCACAAATTATCTCATCTGCCTCCCTGGGCGTTCGTTCATGGCACGGGCCGGAGTGTTAATTGGATTAGTATAAATGTAACTAACAATTAATACTTCTGATTTAACTTTCGTGCCGCCTTGGACCCTAAACAAAGTTCAGGATACGTGCTTGCTCAGGGAGGCTAAATTAAGGGATCCTCATCTCTTTACTGATAATATGGCTTGATTTTTCCATCATCAATGGTGGCTCTTGCTGTGACTCTTGATTGATTAAGGGAAAGGAGAATTGAAGGGCTTGCTGCAAAAAGGAGGTAGCGCCATTTTCAATGTCTTCAAAATGTCTGTCTCTATTAGAACTTAAAGTAAAGGTCATCCGTACAGTTATACAAGAGGATTCATAAAACTTAAAGAAACTTTTAGAATGCGATTTTCTGCTGTAAGAAGCTTTAATGCAGACATTTTGAAGACATTGAAAATTGAGCTACTTTCTTTTTGCAGCAAGCCCTTTAATTTCCAGAGCCCCGGGTATTAGACATGGTCAGCCACTTTCTGTCTCATATTTTATTTCAATTTACCCATTCATTTAATGTTCTAAAGAATGAAAACATTATTTGCATGATTTTAACTCATGTTATTACACTGCTCGACAATTGCAAAAAAAGAAGTGATTTATGCAACATTTTGTCTCTGATAGCTGGCAAATAAAAGTAAATTCAAGCTCAGAGGGTGTGGAAGAAAACTCATTATCTGTACAATGCATTCCAACTCAAGATCCACACGTAAATTCACGCTGCTTGATATATGAGAAAAATAGCGCTGGATGTTAAAAAAGGTTTTTCTTGGAAATTATGTTTGGTTCTTGCAATAATTAAAAGCAAAACGTCAGCAAGACATCAATTGAGTACCCACGTTCGTTTAAGAACAGTTAGGTGACTGATGAAAGTGTCACTGCAATGGAAAGAAGCTGCTGCAATGTGTATCATCTCACAAGATTTCAGCAAGTGATTAGGTAAAAGATTATGGTGAGTAAAAAAAAATTGAGATAATAAAGTAAAAAAGGTTAGTTTTTTTACAAAATAAAAAAGTTCGTTTGTGCCCCACTTCCCCTTTGAATAAGTAAAGCTTGGTTGTACCGGGAAATAATCTGAAAAAAACAAATAAAAATCCAAGTTTTTGGCTATTTATTAACTCATGAAAACGTATGTAATTAAGAAAAAAAAAGCCTCACATGTTACGTTTGGATGACACGAGTAAATCAATGAAAAAAAAGAAATAATAATACATTATATATACTATCAGTGTAGTTGTCATAGAATGAAGGTTTTATTATCTAAAAAATAATTCTGAAGTTAAATACATGTTCATACAGTCTTAGTTTTTATGACTTTCGCTATTTTTTCTTCATCAGGATAGAATTTTTATCTTAAATTTTTTACTAATCAATCGATTCAACTAATAATAAAAAAAATTTAACAGTAAAAATTCTTAAACATTGATAGTAAAAATACCTCTCTTGTCTAGTTTATTATATTACCTTCATTGTACAATTTTATATGACAAAACCGTTATAAATGTGAAAAAATATTACGAACTATAGAAATGCATTTTACAAATGTGCCAATTTTAATAAAGGCAAATATTTTATGTCAACGAAAACGAATGCGTTCTGATTTTTAACGTGTACTCACTGGAATGAAATTAAAGGTTAACAGAACAGATCTCCAGCAAGACCTAAAATGCATTTAAAGTTAATGACAAAATTCAATTGGGACCTGAAAGTAACGAACACGCCATCTAGCGAGAGAATCTAAATAGGATAAGGTCGGGATTTCTCGTAGATTTGTGTGTTAACTATTTAATCAAAGGAAAAAAATATCTTCAGTATATCTTAACAAATTGAACGAAAATGAAAAAGTCTAAAGCTGTTAGATTCTCAGAAACTGTCTTTCAAGAGTTTATATTCCTGATTTATGTGATAAAGCCGTCATAAGAAAAATTGTCTTGTGCCCGCTTGTCACTCATCCTACTCACGACAGGGTTCGTACGCTCCTTACAAACTCCTTATAAACTCCTGCTTTTTAACAAGAAAAAATAATTGCCCTTAAAACTCCTGAATTTTTCTATTATCTCCTTACAAACTCCTTATTATTCTTAATTCTGTGAATACAAGCCCTTGAATATTTTCTTCTACCACTAATCTCAAGAGTGTGTTCTAGTTTTATACTGGTATTCTGATATGTTTTACGTGTTAATACCGGAAATCGAGTATTTTTCGCTACGCTTTTATCTTCCTGCATCCGATATATTTTTCCTTACTCCAAATTTTCGACGATTAAGTCGATGAATATTAATAATATTGATCAAGTTGACCTGTTTAAAGGACATTCTAAAATTGTTTTGCTTTAGTACATTGGTTTATTTGCCGTTTTTTTTCTTATGACGCCTTCATTTTAAATGATGCAATCTGTTTGCATCCGGTTTGGGAATAGAATTTTTCTGATTTTTGGCGCATAGTTTGCTTTATTAAGGGAAAAATAAGTAAAATGTCTTTTTATTTCTATTAAAATCGACTATTAACATTTTTCAAGCGAAATTCTGTGTTCTTTATTTTCCCCTTTTAATTCGTTCATTATGGAAATTGCGATCTTTTTTGCATCCGCCATTAGAATAAGATTTTTCGCATTTATGACGTTTACTATACTCTGTCAAGAGGCTAACGACTAAAATTAATTTTTATTTTTCCTTTAACTCTTGAATTTGAAAAGTTTTAAACAAAATACTGTGCTCTTTAACAGTGTCAATCGTCAAAGCATAAGAAAGTTGTTTTAACCTCTACTATTTTCAGTTAGCTTATTACAATTTTTATTTTAAAAATTACTTATTTTATGCTGATTTTAGTTACCAAATTGTTAAGGAGTGTCTTGTTTTTGGGAAAACACTAATTTTCTTTTTTTTTTTTTTACATTCTTTTTAATTTTTTTAAAAAACTTTTCTTTTAAATTCATTCTTAAGATCAAATGTTTTTCTATGGTTAATCCCCTCCCTAAATACTTGAATTTGATTTTGAGTCTGCTACATTCAAGTAGCAATAACTGCATATTTGACTTTCAATTTAGAATGTTACTCAATATATTGTATAAGGGCAAAAATAAATATTACAAGAGTTTTAAAAAAATGTTTTGTGTGTGTGTGAGATATGTTGCTAAAACATAAGTATTTCAACTTTGAAAGTCCTTAAAAATTAAAATGAACTCCTGCAAAACTCCTTATTTTTAATTTTAAAATTTGAGTATGAACCATGTCACGAGTACCTTTCGCGACAACCTGATTCCACTCAATTGCGCATCCTCACTTTTGGCGATAATTAGGGCATTCTACTGGTTTAGCTTGTTATCGCTTTTATGGCGAGATTTCACGCACACATGAATTTTTTTTATTTCGGTTGATTAGTGAAGTGGAGAAATTTAAATCAGTCAAAAATAGGTAAAGTTCGTAATGGATTTCCGTGGCTCTGCTGTAGAAATTTCACTTAAAATACCGAGGATTCAATATCAGATCAGTTTGTATGCAAAAGTAAAAGCAATGACAAGTGTGTTAGGAAATTTTAAAATCATTTTTCTTAAGAATATGGAAGTGCAAACAAACTATAAATGCGAAAAATTTTGGCCAAAACTATTTTAAGGGAGTCTTTTTCTTAACTTATGTCCTCATTTTCAATCAGCTTTTCTTTTTGATATATTTTGAGTAGATTCTAATGCTCCTTTCTTCACACTTCTTTCCTGAGTTTTTTTTTTTTTTTTTTTAAGTGTTTTTATTTAGAAAAAAGAGAGAGAGAATCATATGTTTAAGCACAAAATCTGCTTTAGATTTTCCGTAAAACCAGAGCCCGATTAAGATATCTTCTTCTTCTTACTTATCTTCTTACTTATCTCAGGTTGTCTAGCTGGGCTAGACAACCCCCATAAAACCAAAAATTTCTAAAACATCTAAAAAAAAGTATAGGGTCCCTAAGGACTTCGTCTTTTGTAAAATTCAAACAGGTCAAGATATGTCCGGGGGAAGCCACGTCGGCGCAACACCAAGGACAATTTGGAAAAGTCTTTTTCCCCTGCTGAAAGGTGAGTCCCCTCGTGTGCCCACTCAGAATGCGGGAAAAGGCAGTTTGATATGGTCTTGGAGTAATGTTGAAAGTCTCACCTGGTCTTTTGGCAAAGTACCAGGAATGGCTAGGAGGGATTTTCATGAGCCGATTGAATTCAATCCTTGCCAGGGATGTAATCTCACTAGATGTGAGCGTTCCTCCTGGGTTAACTCCCTCCTCTGACGCCGACTTGGCCAAGAAATCCGCCTTTTCGTTCCCTTCTACTCCAACATGCGAGGGGATCCATTGGAAATGCACTGTATGCTTGGGTGATAGTCTCTCAAGAATCTTTAGAATGTCCAGGCTAGTTTGATCTCCAATAGTGCTCCAATTTGAGAGATGCTGAACCGAAGCGCGACTATCGGTCAAAATCCAGATGTCCCTAAATTGGTCCCCCACCTCTACTGCATACTGTAAACCTCTTCTAATGGCAACTAGCTCTGATCTAAACACGGAACAGTTATCTGGGTTTCTTATTTTGAATTCCTGTACTCCAGAGGTTGTGTTTATATATACCCCACTGCCCGAGACTCCACCCTCACCTTTGCTACCATCTGTGTAGATTTTCAGAGAAGAAGGTGGGATATTATGGATTGTTTCAAGTGCCAGTTGCTTAACGAGAGCCGGAATCTCCGAGTTTTTTGTCACAGTTGTTAGGAGCTCTTCATGGAAGTAAATTTCGTCAAGTTCTAATCCGGCCCCTACTGGTTTCAACGAGTGACCCTCTACATTCGAAGAAGGGAGATTTAGTGTCCTGGCGTAGGAAAAGGGGCTGTGCTTCTTTAGTCGTTGGTTGTTGGTCCAATCAAGGAGGTAGCCAGAAGTTCTGTTTTGCTCGTTATAGCTAATTAGCTTGTTATAATATTTTGTAAGGCACAGGGTTCTTCTCTGGGAAAGAGATGGCAAATTACTTTCGTAATCCACAATTTCATTTGGACAACTATGTTGTAGCCCTGTGATGACTCTTGCTGCGCTGTGCTGCACTCTCTCAAGCTTATCCAGGCTAGTCTTGGAAGCACAGGAATAAATCGGAAAGCCGTACTCCAGTATTGGCCTAACAAGGGAGATATATGTAGTGCGAAGTGTGCGAGCATCTGCACCCCAATCTCGACCTGATATATATTTGAGGATATTCAGCCTTTGTCTAGCCTTAAGAACTTGTGCTTCAATATGTTTATTACTTGTGATTTCCTGATCAAGGATATAACCAAGGTATTTGGCATTTTTATTATAGCTCAATTGAGTTCCACCCATTAAAACTCGAGGCTGGTAATTAAATAGATGTCTGCCGGTTGTAAAAAAGGTGGAAATAGATTTTGAGGCATTGAAAATTATTTATGTTGTTCAGCAAAATGGTAAGCTCCATCCAGAGCATTATTAAGTTTAAGCTCAATGTCTTCAATATCATGGCTTGAGTTGTAGATGATGATATCATCTGCAAATATGCCCATTTTACAATGTTTGTTAATGACTTTTTCGATACCAGAGATATATAAGGAAAACAATACTGGACTCAAGACCGAGCCCTGCGGAACACCTTGTTTTATTCCAAACGGATCCGAGAGGGTGTTATTGTACTTAACTCTTATTGATCTATCCCAGAGAAAATCCGAAATCCACGGGAGTATTTTGCCCTTAATGTCAAAGGAGTCATGCAGCTTAACAATCATAAGTTGGCGCCATACTCTGTCAAATGCCCTAGACATGTCCAAGAGGGCTGCTGCAGTGTGATTGTTTGGCTTCATATTTTGTGCATCACGAATGTTCTGACAAACAAACAAGATTTGGTCAATAGTGCTATGTCCTTTTCTGTATCCATACTGCTCTCTCGGTATCAAGTTACCAGTATCCAGGTGTAATTTTAGTCTGGCCAGGATTAGTCTCTCCATGAGTTTACACACAAACGAGGTAAGAGCAATTGGTCTAAAGCTCCCAGGAGAGCTAGCCTCTTTACAGGGTTTTAGGATAGGCACAATGGTTGCTCTTTTCCATTCTCTAGGGAGACGGCCCATTCTCCAAGATAAATTGAAAATATCCAAAAGTCTCTGCAGGCCATGAGGCCCCAGATGGCCGATCATGACGCCATGGATACCATCTGGGCCAGGAGTTTTACGCAGTTCCACAGTTCTCAACGCCAAATGTAGCTCTTTCAGAGAAAATTCACGAACAAAAAGTGATCTGCCAGAATTAGAAGTGCGGTACTTATGGGTATAAATTTTCGATTTATTTTTGATGGCAACGTCATTTTGGTTAAACTCTAAGTTTCCCATATTTTTGTAGAACTTTTGTAGAAATTTTGTAAGATATCCTAGGACCATAAGCCAAATATATTTTTGGGGGAAGGGGGGGGGGGGGCTTTATGCAAACATATTTTTTAAATTTCGGTCCCATTTAACCCAGGCTCCAATGTTGTAGCACCCGCTCCCATTAGCAGAAAGTACAACCATAAAAATTCATTGCTTGTTTCAAGTTTTTCAAAACAATGCAATAGAGTACCGTAAAATGGGGTGTATAGGAACAGCGGGGTCAATCGGAACAAAACTTCCAGA
>JAXGGA010010467.1:30000-46671 GCA_038373865.1 Uloborus plumipes | reverse complement strand
AGGAGTTCAATTGACCCTCACCTGATAACCCTGATATGACCGTGACCTCTCCCATTGAAAAATTTCTGGATTTGATTCAGACCCGTCATTTTATTGGAGGATCAGGTGGAAAGGGGTCTGACTTTATTTTCAATAAGTTGTCTTGATTTCAGTACAATTTGTACACTCCCCCTCCCTCTGGAAGAATTCGAAATAACGGGAGAGGCCCCCGATTCCGAGAAAGTTCCCAGCGACTCGCTGGGGAATTTTCTCGGAATCGATCTGATTTACCTATTCTACACCTGATTTACCTATATAAGCCTGTGAATCCCAGGTTTAGTGGGGCCCAAAAATTTACCTTTTGCTCTTCCTTTTACCATTGTTAACCGATTTTGTATTATAAATTCCTTGAAACATTTTTAGTCAGTTCACGATAAATACAATGGGCTGAGTTACTCCTGAATAGATTGAAGTCCTGCCAAAATCTTGTAACAATGTAATCATAACTCATTTTAGAGAGCTTTTCTCTTATTGCAAGCAACTGTATACTGGTTCGATTGTGCAGTTCAGTAGGGCCCCTCACAGGGCCACCGAGAGCCAAGTCGGGCCCCTAGTCATTTCAGTCACTACGGGTAGCCGGGCCCCCCTCCCCCCAAAACTTACAGAATTTATACCATGCCGATTCCGAGCTGGGCCTCTATAGTTTTTGACTTAGACTGACAGCCCCCTCTCATCGGGCCTGGATCCTCAGATGAATAGGACTTCTGAGGAACTAGGTTTTGGTTTACTTTCGTTTTCGTCCAAAATAGGAGTTTGCCCGCCGGCCCTACCTTGGGAATTTAAACGAAACGAAAACTTATCTTTAAACAAAGTTGAAAATGATTTTTGATTTGGGAAGGGGGGGGGGAGGCTACGATAACTCGGTACTAAATAGAAATTTATAGGTGTGTAATATAACAAAAAAAAATTAGGAGGACCTCCCAGTTCGTCTTTTCCATAAGCATTTATTTGTTTCGGTTTCCCATAGTGAAATTTCCAATGAACGCGTGAAACTTTTTGTTTGTTTGAATGTGTCCGATTCGAATATACACTCAGGCACATTGAAAATAGCGACCCAAGAAGAAAGCATCGGATTGAAATGAAATTTAATACACATAATGATACAGATGAGAGATTCACTTGATCTCAAAATCAAGACAATTGAACGAATACAGGGTGTGCAAGGACACAAATACAGAGCAACTTCAATAGCGTGTTGGACCACCTCTAGCTGCAATACATGCCGCCACACGGTCCGGCATTGAGTTGATTAGACGCCTGATGTTGTCCTGAGGCAGATGGGCCAACAAATTTGTAACAGCCAACTCCAAATCACGCACAGAGTGACACGATGGCATCTGACGTTTTAGCTGATCCCACACATGCTCTATAGGGGATAAGTCGGGGGAGCGGGCCGGCCATGGAAGAGTCTGAAAATGACGTAGGAAGTCTTGAGCAACTCTTGCTGTATGCGGACGAGCATTATCTTGCTGGAAAATTGCCCCTGGGAGACCATTTAGGAAAGGTCCTACATGGGGTCGAAGAATATCATCAACGTAACGTTGGCCGGTTAAGTTTCCACGCATCACAATTAGATTGGACCGGCTATCATAGGATATGGCCCCCAGACCATTACACCAGCTGTGCGGGCAGTGTGACGTAGAACAGTGTGGGAGGAATTGTACCGCTCACCTGGGCGCCTCCACACCCGTACACGGTTATCATCAGTCCCTAAAACAAACCAAGACTCATCACTAAACACAACTTTTTGCCAATCTGTGACATTCCACATTGATCTAGCTTGGCACCACTGTAGAAGCAGTCGCTGATCAATCCGACGATTTCTTCTTGGGTCGCTATTTTCAATGTGCCTGAGTGTATAAGACGAGTCTTATCTCTTGTTTACCAAGACTTATTTTCCCACTCGGTTCTGCTTTGAATATCACGCTTCTGGATGACGAAGTTTGTTTTACTTTCGTTTTCTACTTTCCAACATTTGGAGCTGCTGATTCTATTTTGAATTTTATTTCTACATTCTTAAATAAATAGGCGTTGGTTTAACTTCTCCATCTGTTTAAAAGATTTTTTATGATTGTAAAATAAGTATGTCAGAGGCTCCAACGGTAATATCATAAAAATAGTTAATCACTTTATCATGCATATTGTCACTTTTTCGAAGTATTTCTTGCGATGAAGAGTCAATACAGGTTCTTTTTTTCTTACAGATATTTTTGAATCTTCCTTGACGATATTTTGACGTTGCGTTTTCTTTTCACACTTACTGGGGGTTGGGGGGGGGGGGGATTGGACTCAAAAAAAACCTTTTTTTTTTACATTTGACACACCCAAAGTTACATTTTTTAAACAAAAATACTTCACTTAAACACAATATTGGCGCCCCCTAATTCTTGACGACGGCAATGACGGAGGGACCAGTTGACCTTTTGAAGAGCTGTTAATAGTAATATTTTTAAGCAATTACAAGAGTTCCTTCGTTTCATACAGGTTAGTTTTTCTTATTATCTTCTTCTGCACTTTCATGTAGAATTTAACCTTCAGTGTGTTCTGCAATATGAATTTTTACTTATAAGCAACAAATGTGGACTTGGAAATATTTCAAGGGAGGGGCGATTAATTTTATCACTTATCATTTATTACACATCTTTGTTTACAAATCTTGACCTGATATGACTCAAGACTTCAATTGCGAAACATATGCCAGAAGAGCAGGCCTGTCATTTAAGGGGTGCAGGGGAGGGGGTCAATTCCCCCCCTGACTTTTAGAAATCAATGTCTTTACATACAAGTGTGCTTGGTTTTGTTGTTTTTTCGTGTAATTTGCGTTGAGAAAACACCCTTTGCCCCCCCCCCTCCCCCGGAAAAACAAGAAATGACGGGCCTGCAGCAGAGCCTTAACATTCCTTTTTGCTAGCAATCTAGACAATTTAAAAATTATTTTTTGAACGTCTCTGATTATTAGTAAGTGGCGGGGGGGGGGGAGGGGTCCCACAAAATCTCCTTTTAAGGGTGCCCCTCCCTCACAATAGTGACGATTTTAAAAATATCTCCGACAAAGTAATTTTATGTTGTTGTTTTTTTTTCATTTTTTCCGTTATATAAACAGAGTACAAGCCTTGCCCCCTGGAAAATTTTGAAATGAACGTGCCAAACGTAAAAGGTGTGTTAATGTTTCAAAAAAAAAACAGCTTTCATTCAAAAAAAAAAATGTATGATTCTTCCTATTTTTTGATTTTTACTTTTAATAATGTAACGTTTTCAATTGTTGTTAAATGCAAGTGTTATTGACATTTATTTAGAAAACAAAAAGTTCTTGGTGAAAACGTATGGTTAAATATAATATTGTGGCTTTATTTTGTTTTAGAGGAAAAGGAAATCACTGCATTTAACAATACAGTACGTAACTATATTCAGAACAACATTTTTAAAAATGCAATTAGGAGATTAATTGAGGCATGTGCCCACATACTTTTCAGTACTTACATTCAACGTGATCGCGATGTTCTCAATGTGCTAGCTCAAATGTTCTCTCATTATATCTCAATAATGTTAAAATATGAATAGTTTGGAAAAATTACTCCTTTGTTAGTTGGAAAACTCCTACAGAGGCTTAAATGATCAATACACTGAATTTGTTAAAGGATAAAAATCAATTATGTTGTGCTTTTTCTACAACATCAATATTAAAAGGTAAATAAGAAAAACATTGAAACGAAAGACAAAGCTTTTTTTTCTTCTGTTGTCTGAAATTTATGCTTCCGTATAATTAAACTAAATGTTCCTTTTTCTTTTTAATTCCCCTTACCTGAATATTTTATCTAACTTCTACTTTCTTCATATCAAAAAAACACATAGCAGTCTTTAAATTAAAGCCGGCATGCCAAAGAAAACTTTGTTGATATTTTTTTATCAGCACTTTTGCACTGGGAAAAACTTTTTGTTGTCTAGCTAACTGTATGCATGTAACATCATATTCATTCCTGATGTCATAACAGTATTAATTTTGTTGTAAAACACATGTGCATAATCTACATACTGTTGAATACTTAATATTTCTTCTCAGTGTAGGCAGTAACAATAATTCTTAGCAATAAATGAAAACAAGAGAGCTAAAGTTACCAGAAACAAAATTTGTGAAAAAACTAAGTATATGTTCAAGCTAAATTTTTTATTTCAGAGGAAAAAAGTGATTGAAAACACTTAGCATTTAAAAAATAGGATTTATATACAAAATAACTCATTCTTTCTCATATTTTTTTCTTGTAAAGGTTTATGTCATTGTCACAAGAATAATTAAAAGTTTTATTTTCATTCCTAATAACAAAGGCACTTGTGTTTCACCAAGTCATTTTTAAAGCACTATTCCCAGCAAAACTCAGACTTTGCAGCAGAGTTTAATAAAAATCTGTCATGCAATGCCCAAATTCAACTAGAGTGCTTTAACTGTCCATGAAATCATCCATCTTCTCATAGTTCAGGATCGGCCATCTTCTCATAGTTCAGGCTCGACCATCTTCTCATAATTCAGGATCTACCACCTTTTCATAATTCAGGATCTACCACCTTCTCATAATTCAGGATGGACCATCTTCTCATGATTCAGAATCAAAAGATTTTAATCTTTAACATAGAAACTTCTGAAAAATAATTAAATACATTAATGAACAAAAATTGCATTCATAATTCACAATATAAATTGAAAAGTCAACATTAGGCACAGTAAATAAAAACATTTTTATACTCATACAGGAATTTGCTTAGATTAGGGTCATTAACTTTTTAAGTGAAGGGCGACACTCAACAGGAGTTCTATTTGAGGGCCTCATGCTCCCCCATCATTTGGAGGGTCATGAAGGGTAATTGCCCCCCCCCCCCAATGCCTTTGAGAAATTTTCATGTTTCCCCCAATATCATTTGCCCCTGGAAAATTAAGAACATGCAGTAAATCTTATTTCTTACATAATACTCCACAATAAAATAAAACTAAATTCAAAACTTCTGGATGAAAGAAAGTACTTTAACTGTCTGGAAAGTAAAATTTAAGCTCTGGATTAAACAAATATATGTTTGCAAAAAAAATAACTAAATGTGATAATCCTTGTTATGTTATGCTTCAATCAACAAAATTTGTTAATAAATGCCCCACATGGTAAAACATGCAATAAATTTAATAGCATATGACATAGTTAATCATATTCTGTTTTCCACAAATAGTTCAATAGTAACTATTAATACAGTACCTGACATTCATAGAGCAGTAGACTAATTGATTATCTATTAATTTTGAATTGGTAATTTTTTCCAGTTTTTTTTTATGCCATTGGGTAGAGCAATGTTTTTAACCCCAGATTCAAATTGACTTACAGTCGAAGAACTAAACTCATATTTGCCCTAGAAAAAAAAGGATACAGGCGTTTGAAATTGGAGTTCGAAAACCTCTTTTCTGTTCAAATTATTAACATTTTATTGTATTGCCATGGCTACGTCTTTTTAATTCTTTGTTGTTTTCTTCTTTATTATTCGAATTTCTTAAATTTATTTTATTTTATAGCAGTTCATAACTCTTTTATGTGGTTTATAATAACGAAAGTAATGCCACTTCATTCAGGATATTTGAAAAAAAAAAAAAAATAATGAAACCAGTTGAAAGGGCTGCAATTAGTTCTCAAAATAAGCTTTAAGTTGAGGCTTTTAAAGTGCACTATTCCATTATGCTACCATGTCAGCAATTCCAATCTTTATATATTTCTGAAAACTATGCAGGGTTACGAAAATTTAGTTTTTTAGCAAGTGGTTTCAGGCATAGTTTCGCAAGATTAAAGATTAATAATACCAGTGGGTAAATCATTTTATGTTTCTCAGAATTTAATGTTTCTTTTCTGTAAGTGGCTTTGAAGGTCAAATTTATCTGGCAGAATAAGCGCATATTAATGTTTTATTTTGAAATGGCCAAGGAGCCATATTGTTTGGAAACTCACCATGACCATGAAAACGTCCATAAATTAATTGTGCAACGTATAATTTATTATACTTTTTGTACGGCGTGTAGGCAACGTTTAAATTTTGAAAGCTATCAGGATTACTTTGAACAAGTGTCACTTGACAAACTTTTACTTTCAAGTTTGGCCATGCAAAGCCTGACCACGCAGCTAGTAAAAAATTAAAATTCAGTGTTAAAAACATTTTAAGCAATATGATAGTTAACTTGATTAGAACCAGAAACTAGGATCAATAGAATGGTTAAGCAACAAAAATAATACTGCACATGATTCTGTTGCAAAAAAAAAAAAAAAACAAATGAGTAATATTTTAACAGTTTTAGTTTATTTTGTAACGAAATTGAATCAGATGAAACATGCAGGTATTTATTTCCAATTATTACTGAAAATAACATTTTATCATTTTCCATTAAAAATATTTTAGAGCATTACAAGACCTCATAAAAGATAATACAGTTGACGCTCGATATAACGACCCTCTCCGTCCTACAGAAAACGGTCTTTATAACGAGTGGTCGCTATAAGAGGTAGAACATAGAGTATATTGGGATACAGTTGGGGGTTTTCTCACCGGTCGTTATATTGGGATGGTCTTTATAACGTGTCGTCGCTATAACGAGCGTCGACTGTATTATTAAAACCCCCCTTATACGGCGGGAACAAGTTAAAAATATGGAATAAAATAATACATCACCATGACCATGAAAACGTCCATAAATTAATTGTGCAACGTATAATTTATTATACTTTTTGTACGGCGTGTAGGCAACGTTTAAATTTTGAAAGCTATCAGGATTAATTTGAACAAGTGTCACTTGACAAACTTTTACTTTCAAGTTTGGCCATGCAAAGCCTGACCACGCAGCTAGTAAAAAATTAAAATTCAGTGTTAAAAACATTTTAAGCATTATGATAGTTAACTTGATTAGAACCAGAAACTAGGATCAATAGAATGGTTAAGCAACAAAAATAATACTGCACATGATTCTGTTGAAAAAAAAAAAAAAAAAAATAAGTAATATTTTAACAGTATTAGTTTATTTTGTAACGAAATTGAAACAGATGAAACATGCAGGTATTTATTTTCAATTATTACTGAAAATAACATTTTATCATCATTTTCCATTAAAAATATTTTAAAGCATTACAAGACTCATAAAAGATAATATTATAAACACACCCCCCCGGCGGGAACAAGTTAAAAATATGGATTAAAATAATACATAAACGATTGTTTGTAATTGAGATATTGTAATTTACAAAATACATTTAACAAAAGAGAGAATGGGGAAGAACAATAACACAATACAAGTATTTTTTTTTATCAAATGAAAGCGACACTACATAAAAAGTAAAATAGAAAGAGTAAACGATTTTGCAAAGATATAATTATGTCGCGTAACAAGATGAAATAATAACTAATAAACTTACTTGCTCTTGATGAACGAAACACACGTTAACACATTATCTTGAGCACGTGGGAGCAAAACTAAATAAAATTCAGTAATTCAGTATACATGCTTATAGAAACATAAAAGAGAACGGTAGCAATATTAACAGAAAAGGTAATAATGCAATTGTATGAATGGATAAAGCAGAATTATTTAGTTGATGAATGAAAAACGCATGTAATACACTATCTAGAGCACGTGGAAACATAACTAAATAAAATGGCAAAATCAAGAGTGCAGGAGTATAGTAGAAACAATAATTGAACGATAACAAATTTTATTAATGGACAAATTAAAATCATCACACAGTAAACAGTGATTTCTGTAAATTAGGTCATGTAGCGACAATAATAAGTTAGACAATGACAAAAACAACAAAAGAAATAATTTTTGATTCTACAAGCATAATACTGCAATAATAAAAGAATAAACAATCCCTTTCAAACAAATAAACAATAATATACGATAATAAAAATTACCATTAATGAACTCCATACACCAAGAAACCACGCGGGACTCGCGGGAAATCACTGGCGACTTTTAACTGCTTTGGCATACTTCTTTGTATCTTGGCGAGGTTACCATATCTTAAGGTTGCTTAGTTTCGTTTTCCTCGTCCTTATATCTGTATCTTTCGGAGGAATGAGTCACCCTGAGAAGACCGTGCGCCTATGCGGGAGGCGTGTGTGGCAGATGCAGATAGAGGATTTCACACGATCCTCTTTCTTAATAACACCGTTTGTAGTTTATTTACTTTTCCAATTGAAAATCGCATTTTCTAATGCACGTGATGCGCATTCTTTTTCGGCAACAAGCAAATATAATTGCTGTTGCAATTATCGTATGAATTTGATCATTTGAAACGAAGTGTAAGAATAACTGTTTGTTATTATTTATATTTTGCTTAAATCGATAACACATCATCAACAATAATTTGTAAAGCATGCAATAATTGATTAGTTGTGTTAATAGCTGTGAAAAAGAATGCAGTTTTCAGTTTTACAAAAAGCATTTATTTCCTTTTGACACACACACAAAAAAAAAGAAGAAGCCATTTAGTTGCAATGAATATTCTTAACTGTAAATAACACATATTTTATGTTACTTTTTTTTTCCAAATTGAAAACAAAGATATTTATAGTTCTTTTGAATGTAAAAAGTGAATTCACAAATGTTTACTCCCACATTCTTGTAACTTTTTACATCAATTAAAAAACCAGAAATTCTAACTAATTTACAAAAAATGCATCACTACATTTGAAATGAAATTTAATAACATTCAATACATACTGCACATCTAATAAAATTTTAGCCAACTTAATAGCACGAAATTAATCTTTTACAGATATCAAATGTATTTTAATGAGACAAACAAACAAAAATACCAAAAGGAAACCCAAGACTGTACTTAAATGAATCTAAAGCAAATAAAAAATAACTCGTTTCTCCACATTCTATCAAACTATTACATGTATGAATGAAAGCACACAATTTTAACCACAAGTTTATAGCACTAAATAGATATACTATAATTTAAGAATTGAACATTCTTTAGCAGTATTTATATTTGCTATTAATATACAGTTCTGCCTTTCGCACCTCTCTATAACTGAAATTATAATTTCACAACATAAAGCAACATTTGACATCAAATGCATTTTAATGAGACAAACGTACAAAAATACCAGGAGTAAACCCAGGGCATTTTTTTGTACTTAAATAAATCTGTAAAGCAAATAAAAAATAACTCGTTCCTCCACATTCTATCAGATTATTGCATGTATGAATGAAAGTGCAAAATTTTAACCACAACCTTATAGCACAAAATAGATACATTACAATTTAGAACATTTTTAGCAGTATTTATATTTACTATTAATACAGTTCTGCCTTTCGCACCTCTCTAAAAATTAAATTATAATTTCACAACATAAAGCAACATTTGACATCAAATGCATTTTAATGGGACAAACCAACAAAAATACCAAAAGGAAACCCAAGACTGTACTTAAATGAATCTAAAGCAAATAAAAAATAACTCGTTCCTCCACATTCTATCAAACTATTACATGTTTGAATGAAAGCACACAATTTTAACCACAAGTTTATAGCACTAAATAGATATACTATAATTTAAGAATTGAACATTTTTTAGCAGTATTTATATTTACTATTAATATACAGTTCTGCCTTTCGCACCTCTCTATAACTGAAATTATAATTTCACAACATAAAGCAACATTTGACATCAAATGCATTTTAATGAGACAAACGTACAAAAATACCAGGAGTAAACCCAGGGCATTTTTTTGTACTTAAATAAATCTGTAAAGCAAATAAAAAACTCGTTCCTCCACATTCTATCAGATTATTGCATGTATGAATGAAAGTGCAAAATTTTAACCACAACCTTATAGCACAAAATAGATACATTACAATTTAGAACATTTTTAGCAGTATTTATATTTACTATTAATACAGTTCTGCCTTTCGCACCTCTCTAAAAATTAAATTATAATTTCACAACATAAAGCAACATTTGACATCAAATGCATTTTAATGGGACAAACCAACAAAAATACCAAAAGGAAACCCAAGACTGTACTTAAATGAATCTAAAGCAAATAAAAAATAACTCGTTCCTCCACATTCTATCAAACTATTACATGTTTGAATGAAAGCACACAATTTTAACCACAAGTTTATAGCACTAAATAGATATACTATAATTTAAGAATTGAACATTTTTTAGCAGTATTTATATTTACTATTAATATACAGTTCTGCCTTTCGCACCTCTCTATAACTGAAATTATAATTTCACAACATAAAGCAACATTTGACATCAAATGCATTTTAATGAGACAAACAAACAAAAATACCAAAAGGAAACCCAAGACTGTACTTAAATAAATCTGTAGAGAAAATAAAAAAATAACTCGTTCCTCAACATTCTATCAGATTATTACATGTATAATTGAAAGGGCAAAATTTTAACCACAACCTTATAGCACTAAATAGATATACTATAATTTAAGAATTGAACATTTTTAGCAGTATTTATATTTACTATTAATACAGTTCTGCCTTTCGCACCTCTCTAAAAATTAAATTATAATTTCACAACATAAAGCAACATTTGACATCAAATGCATTTTAATGGGACAAACCAACAAAAATACCAAAAGGAAACCCAAGACTGTACTTAAATGAATCTAAAGCAAATAAAAAATACCTCGTTCCTCCACATTCTATCAAACTATTACATGTTTGAATGAAAGCACACAATTTTAACCACAAGTTTATAGCACTAAATAGATATACTATAATTTAAGAATTGAACATTTTTTAGCAGTATTTATATTTACTATTAATATACAGTTCTGCCTTTCGCACCTCTCTATAACTGAAATTATAATTGCACAACATAAAGCAACATTTGACATCAAATGCATTTTAATGAGACAAACGTACAAAAATACCAGGAGTAAACCCAGGGCATTTTTTTGTACTTAAATAAATCTGTAAAGCAAATAAAAAACTCGTTCCTCCACATTCTATCAGATTATTGCATGTATGAATGAAAGTGCAAAATTTTAACCACAACCTTATAGCACAAAATAGATACATTACAATTTAGAACATTTTTAGCAGTATTTATATTTACTATTAATACAGTTCTGCCTTTCGCACCTCTCTAAAAATTAAATTATAATTTCACAACATAAAGCAACATTTGACATCAAATGCATTTTAATGGGACAAACCAACAAAAATACCAAAAGGAAACCCAAGACTGTACTTAAATGAATCTAAAGCAAATAAAAAATAACTCGTTCCTCCACATTCTATCAAACTATTACATGTTTGAATGAAAGCACACAATTTTAACCACAAGTTTATAGCACTAAATAGATATACTATAATTTAAGAATTGAACATTTTTTAGCAGTATTTATATTTACTATTAATATACAGTTCTGCCTTTCGCACCTCTCTATAACTGAAATTATAATTTCACAACATAAAGCAACATTTGACATCAAATGCATTTTAATGAGACAAACAAACAAAAATACCAAAAGGAAACCCAAGACTGTACTTAAATAAATATGTAAAGCAAATAAAAAATAACTCGTTCCTCCACATTCTATCAGATTATTGCATGTATGAATGAAAGCACACAATTTTAACCACAAGTTTATAGCACTAAATAGATATACCTACTATAATTTAAGAATTGAACATTTTTTAGCAGGATTTATATTTACAATTAATATACAGTTCTGCCTTTCGCACCTCTCTATAACTGAAATTATAATTGCACAACATAAAGCAACATTTGACATCAAATGCATTTTAATGAGACAAACAAACAAAAATACCAAAAGGAAACCCAAGACTGTACTTAAATAAATCTGTAGAGAAAATAAAAAAATAACTCGTTCCTCAACATTCTATCAGATTATTACATGTATAATTGAAAGGGCAAAATTTTAACCACAACCTTATAGCACTAAATAGATATACTATAATTTAAGAATTGAACATTTTTAGCAGTATTTATATTTACTATTAATACAGTTCTGCCTTTCGCACCTCTCTAAAAATTAAATTATAATTTCACAACATAAAGCAACATTTGACATCAAATGCATTTTAATGGGACAAACCAACAAAAATACCAAAAGGAAACCCAAGACTGTACTTAAATGAATCTAAAGCAAATAAAAAATAACTCGTTCCTCCACATTCTATCAAACTATTACATGTTTGAATGAAAGCACACAATTTTAACCACAAGTTTATAGCACTAAATAGATATACTATAATTTAAGAATTGAACATTTTTTAGCAGTATTTATATTTACTATTAATATACAGTTCTGCCTTTCGCACCTCTCTATAACTGAAATTATAATTGCACAACATAAAGCAACATTTGACATCAAATGCATTTTAATGAGACAAACGAACAAAAATACCAGGAGTAAACCCAGGCATTTTTTGTACTTAAATAAATCTGTAAAGCAAATAAAAAAACTCGTTCCTCCACATTCTATCAGATTATTGCATGTATGAATGAAAGTGCAACAATTTTAACCACAACCTTATAGCACTAAATAGATACATCTACAATTTAAGATGAACATTTTTAGCAGTATTTATATTTACTATTAATACAGTTCTGCCTTTCGCACCTCTCTATAACTGAAATTATAATTGCACAACATAAAGCAACATTTGACATCAAATGCATTTTAATGAGACAAACGTACAAAAATACCAGGAGTAAACCCAAGACTGTACTTAAATGAATCTAAAGCAAATAAAAAATAACTCGTTCCTCCACATTCTATCAAACTATTACATGTATGAATGAAAGCACACAATTTTAACCACAAGTTTATAGCACTAAATAGATATACTATAATTTAAGAATTGAACATTTTTTAGCAGTATTTATATTTACTATTAATATACAGTTCTGCCTTTCGCACCTCTATATAACTGAAATTATAATTTCACAACATAAAGCAACATTTGACATCAAATGCATTTTAATGAGACAAACGTACAAAAATACCGGGAGTAAACCCAGGGCATTTTTTAGTACTTAAATAAATCTGTAAAGCAAATAAAAAATAACTCGTTCCTCCACATTCTATCAGATTATTGCATGTATGAATGAAAGTGCAAAATTTTAACCACAACCTTATAGCACTAAATAGATATATTATAATTTAAGAAATGATTTTTTTTTCTTTTATTACAGATTAAATAATATGAGATACTTACATGTCTTATAACATTCAGTATTATAAAATTTACTGTTCTAAAGTTTGCAATTTGCGCTTATTTGAGGCTTTTTTTGGAACATCATTTTTTAAAGCACAATAATCTTTCAAAATAACATTTGTGGTACTCCACACAATACGCTTTTTTATACTTTCAGTTGTATGACCATGAATACAAACAAACAGGTGTGTTGTTAAATACTTCTAAATCATTGGTGAGTGCTAACACTTGTTCACACATAAACGTGCGCTGATTGGGCATTTTTAAAAATTTGCTTTCATTTTCAGAAGAAACAAGTTTCTGCCCAACAATGTAGCAATACAAAACTATTTTGACAACTTCTGCACTGGGAAATTTTAGTGCACCCCTATTTAAATCTGTTATGAGTTTATAGCAGTCATCAATGGCCCATTCTTTATCCATTGAGAGTTGCTCCTCGCAAGAATCACACTTTAAGTTCTTACATATGTTATAAACACAATATCCAGCAATATAAACAAGTACAGGCAAACTGGAATCAATATCCGAAAAATCTGACTCGGTTACATGGACCATTAGGGTTTCTGACTTACTTAATTCCGTGCTTGAGTCTGCTTGTGGACTGTGCAGCTCGGAAATTTTTATTTCCCCAAATTTACCAGACTTTATAGTCAAAGGCAAGTAATTCTGCATTCGCAGTTTTGCTTCAGCTTCAAACAGCTGGCGAATCGATATGTTATACTGGGATCCAGCTAACATACGATATTTGCCAAATCTCTCTTCCAGTGAGTCAGTTTGAAGTTTGCCAGTTAGAAAGTACTTCATTTTCAATGTTTCAATGCAGTATTCTGACATTTCCAGAAGTGCACAGCTTGTGTGAATGAGTGCAGTATGTGTCTCCGATGTTAATTTTCCAGTTGAAAGATTGCTATCCTGCCAAATGTTTAACCAATCAATAAATTGAGAAAGAAATAGCTTCCTTTCATCATTTGGTACATTACTCAATGGATACATCATGCTATTTCTTAATCTTCTCCCTTTATCCGGAGTTTTAACGTTTACAACCCACCACCACTTAAGAATAATATTTATGTAGGCAGCGGTTTCTTTGTGAAAGGGTAAATTGTGTTTTCCACCAAGCTCATTCAGAGCTGCAATGACATGATCATTAAACACTTGTAAGACAAGCTTCACATTTTGACGCTCAAGGCTTGTAGGATTCAATGCTTTTAGTGTCAATCCATAGCCATATTTGACTATTTTCGCATGCTCTAACTCATGCATATCCTGTATTGTTTTGAAGCATGCTGTATCGAGTTTTTTGATACAACAAGAATTTACAGAATCAAAGTTCGGGTAGTACATTGATTTTCCCTCGCTCTTTTGGTTCAGCCAATTGTTCCGGATGCACTTTAAAATGTGAACCGCATCAAATCGGAAAAAAAGAGGCCTTTGAGGATCTACTGGGTGTTTGTATGCTGTCATCAATGCAGGTGGATCAGCAAAAAATGACATGGCTTTTTTGTTGATGGAATTGTTATCAGTTACAACAGCAATCACCATGAAACCAATTTCTTCCAAACCTATAATTACTTTTTTGATGATGGCATGCAGAGTTTCAGCTGCAATTGATTTTACTGGCAAAACATGCACAACTTCTTTGTAGCTCGACAGCATGCTTTGCATCATGAAAGTATGGGCACTTGTAGCTGCATCATCAGTGTCAAATGCCGACCCAACTACATTCCCTCCCTTAAAATCGAAGCAGGGCTTCAAGTGGATTGCATCCAGCATCAATGTGACAACTGTGTCCTCTTTCTTTAACACTTTCATTTTTTCTGCACAGAAATTCAAAAAATTTTCATCCAACTGTTCGCACAGTGGACTACATTTCAGATTTGATATTATTGTGCGAAGAGTGTTTGGATGAGGTAGAATGATATTTTCGGAATTTCTCAGAAATTTATAGGCATGTGGAGAAATGGAAAAGATTAAGGCTGAGAAAATCATCAACTGTGGAGAGTATCGAAATTGTGTTTTTTTCCTTTTCCACAAAGTTATTTGCTCCTTGAAGAACTCGACTCTCTCCGAGTTGTTTACACTATCAATTTTTTCTAACATATTTTCAATAATTTCTAACCAGAAATTCTCATTTCTAATTTCTTCCCTGTTAGATGCAGACTCTAAAAAATCAAGCACAAAAGTGACGTCATGGAGGCTTTTTGCCTGTAATGGGAGCTTTAAATTGTTGCACTGTTTAAGTTCAGTTGATTCAAAATAAGCTTTCAGTTCAAGATTTTTACCAACTATAATGGATGACTTTATAGCAGGAGCTTCAAAAACAGTAACATTTGCAAAAAGCGTATAATCAGGTCCATGTATCAATGTCCAAAATTTTGAAGTTTTCAAATTCTTCAAACAATTTTCAAATTCTTCATAATTGGAAAAATTTACAAGCTCATCTTCAGCTTCCTTAGTTTTTATACTCAGCTTTACAGCTATCTGCAGTTGTTCATTTTCTATTCTGGTAGCTCGATCAACAGGAGACTCCCTTTCTTGAACGGAAGATGACAAATATGAAGGGCAGTTGGGAAAAATTGATGGAACAGCACCCTTCTTTAGACGAGGATGGAGCAATGGAGCAGATATTTTTTCTCCAGTTTTGCTGTGATACACAGAAGATTCTCGTTCAATATCTGAGGCAAGAAAATGTACCTCGCAAACCTGTAAAGAAAAGAAAAATTACATTAATTTAATGAAATGAAACTAAGCTTACAATTAACGAGAACTTTGCACAGAACTAAACAAGTTTGGCTGCTCTCCTACCGTCTATTTTCAAAATAAATAAATAAATAAAAAGGAACATATAATTGATATGAAATTAATTTTTTCAAACTGTACAAGGTTTTTCTTTTCAACCCTCAATAAGATTTCTGGGAGGAACCAGGGCTTGAAAAATCTATAAAAATTTATAAGCCCTACCGGGCATGTTTATCAAAGAAATACATGCCCGAATAAAATGTTTACAACACCCAGTTTCATCTTTGTTGCTTATTAATAAGAATATTTGACTTCGTTGTGTAGCATGAATGTGTTGACTGCCAAGTTACCAAAAATGTGTATCATATGAGCCAGGTTAAAAACTGTACTTTCACCAGTAAGATTAACTGGTGTCTCCCCAGAAGCCAAATATCCATTAATGCCAGTGTTCTACACCACATAAATTCTAATCACGACGAAAACAGCAAATCTATTACCTACAAGCTAACTCAAATTCAATTCTGTTAATTATGAATTATCCTGCAGTTAGAGTCAACATCTTAATTAGGCATGAAATTAAATAAACAGCTTTATGTCTGAATCAAGAATTACTTTGATATTAACATATGATAGTTTTTAAGTAAAAT
>JAXGGA010010467.1:0-27500 GCA_038373865.1 Uloborus plumipes | reverse complement strand
CCCCCCCCCCCCCCCCACCCCCCCCCCCCCCCCCCCCCCCCCCCCCCCCCCCCCCCCCCCCCCCCCCCCCCCCCCCCCCACCCCCCCCCCCCCCCCCCCCCCCCCCCCCCCCCCCCCCCCCCCCCCCCACCCCCCCCCCCCCCCCCCCCCCCCCCCCCCCCCCCCCCCCCCCCCCCCCCCCCCCCCCCCCCCCCCCCCACCCCCCCCCCCCCCCCCCCCCCCCCCCCCCACCCCCCCCCCCCCCCCCCCCCCCCCCCCCCCCCCCCCCCCCCCCCCCCCCCCCCCCCCCCCCCCCCCCCCCCCCCCCCCCCCCCCCCCCCCCCCCCCCCCCCCACCCCCCCCCCCCCCCCCCCCCCCCCCCCCCCCCCCCCCCCCCCCCCCCCCCCCCCCCCCCCCCCCCCCCCCCCCCCCCCCCCCCCCCCCCCCCCACCCCCCCCCCCCCCCCCCCCCCCCCCCCCCCCCCCCCCCCCCCCCCCCCCCCCCCCCCCCCCCCCCCCCCCCCCCCCCCCCCCCCCCCCCCCCCCCCCCCCCCCCCCCCCCCCCCCCCCCCCCCCCCCCCCCCCCCCCCCCCCCCCCCCCCCCCCCCCCCCCCCCCCCCCCCCCCCCCCCCCCCCCCCCCCCCACCCCCCCCCCCCCCCCCCCCCCCCCCCCCCCCCCCCCCCCCCCCCCCCCCCCCCCCCCCCCCCCCCCCCCCCCCCCCCCACCCCCCCCCCCCCCCCCCCCCCCCCCCCCCCCCACCCCCCCCCCCCCCCCCCCCCCCCCCCCCCCCCCCCCCCCCCCCCCCCCCCCCCCCCCCCCCCCCCCCCCCCCCCCCCCCCCCCCCCCCCCCCCCCCCCCCCCCCCCACCCCCCCCCCCCCCCCCCCCCCCCCCCCCCCCCCCCCCCCCCCCCCCCCCCCCCCCCCCCCCCCCCCCCCCCCCCCCCCCCCCCCCCCCCCCCCCCCCCCCCCCCCCCCCCCCCCCCCCCACCCCCCCCCCCCCCCCCCCCCCCCCCCCCCCCCCCCCCCCCCCCCCCCCCCCCCCCCCCCCCCCCCCCCCCCCCCCCCCCCCCCCCCCCCCCCCCCCCCCCCCCCCCCCCCCCCCCCCCCCCCCCCCCCCCCCCCCCCCCCCCCCCCCCCCCCCCCCCCCCCCCCCCCCCCCCCCCCCCCCCCCCCCCCCCCCCCCCCCCCCCCCCCCCCCCCCCCCCCCCCCCCCCCCCCCCCCCCCCCCCCCCCCCCCCCCCCCCCCCCCCCCCCCCCCCCCCCCCCCCCCCCCCCCCCCCCCCCCCCCCCCCCCCCCCCCCCCCCCCCCCCCCCCCCCCCCCCCCCCCCCCCCCCCCCCCCCCCCCCCCCCCCCCCCCCCCCCCCCCCCCCCCCCCCCCCCCCCCCCCCCCCACCCCCCCCCCCCCCCCCCCCCCCCCCCCCCCCCCCCCCCCCCCCCCCCCCCCCCCCCCCCCCCCCCCCCCCCCCCCCCCCCCCCCCCCCCCCCCCCCCCCCCACCCCCCCCCCCCCCCCCCCCCCCCCCCCCCCCCCCCCCCCCCCCCCCCCCCCCCCCCCCCCCCCCCCCCCCCCCCCCCCCCCCCCCCCCCCCCCCCCCCCCCCCCCCCCCCCCCCCCCCCCCCCCCCCCCCCCCCCCCCACCCCCCCCCCCCCCCCCCCCCCCCCCCCCCCCCCCCCCCACCCCCCCCCCCCCCCCCCCCCCCCCCCCCCCCCCCCCCCCCCCCCCCCCCCCCCCCCCCCCCCCCCCCCCCCCCCCCCCCCCCCCCACCCCCCCCCCCCCCCCCCCCCCCCCCCCCCCCCCCCCCCCCCCCCCCCCCCCCCCCCCCCCCCCCCCCCCCCCCCCCCCCCCCCCCCCCCCACCCCCCCCCCCCCCCCCCCCCCCCCCCCCCCCCCCCCCCCCCCCCCCCCCCCCCCCCCCCCCCCCCCCCCCCCCCCCCCCCCCCCCCCCCCCCCCCCCCCCCCCCCCCCCCCCCCCCCCCCCCCCCCCCCCCCCCCCCACCCCCCCCCCCCCCCCCCCCCCCCCCCCCCCCCCCCCCCCCCCCCCCCCCCCCCCCCCCCCCCCCCCCCCCCCCCCCCCCCCCCCCCCCCACCCCCCCCCCCCCCCCCCCCCACCCCCCCCCCCCCCCCCCCCCCCCCCCCCCCCCCCCCCCCCCCCCCCCCCCCCCCCCCCCCCCCCCCCCCCCCCCCCCCCCCCCCCCCCCCCCCCCCCCCCCCCCCCCCCCCCCCCCCACCCCCCCCCCCCCCCCCCCCCCCCCCCCCCCCCCCCCCCCCCCCCCCCCCCCCCCCCCCCCCCCCCCCCCCCCCCCCCCCCCCCCCCCCCCCACCCCCCCCCCCCCCCCCCCCCCCCCCCCCCCCCCCCCCCCCCCCCCCCCCCCCCCCCCCCCCCCCCCCCCCCCCCCCCCCCCCCCCCCCCCCCCCCCACCCCCCCCCCCCCCCCCCCCCCCCCCCCCCCCCCCCCCCCCACCCCCCCCCCCCCCCCCCCCCCCCCCCCCCCCCCCCCCCCCCCCCCCCCCCCCCCCCCCCCCCCCCCCCCCCCCCCCCCCCCCCCCCCCCCCCCCCCCCCCCCCCCCCCCCCCCCCCCCCCCCCCCCCCCCCCCCCCCCCCCCCCCCCCCCCCCCCCCCCCCCCCCCCCCCCCCCCCCCCCCCCCCCCCCCCCCCCCCCCCCCCCCCCCCCCCCCCCCCCCACCCCCCCCCCCCCCCCCCCCCCCCCCCCCCCCCCCCCCCCCCCCCCCCCCCCCCCCCCCCCCCCCCCCCCCCCCCCCCCCCCCCCCCCCCCCCCCCCCCCCCCCCCCCCCCCCCCCCCCCCCCCCCCCCCCCCCCCCCCCCCCCCCCCCCCCCCACCCCCCCCCCCCCCCCCCCCCCCCCCCCCCCCCCCCCCCCCCCCCCCCCCCCCCCCCCCCCCCCCCCCCCCCCCCCCCCCACCCCCCCCCCCCCCCCCCCCCCCCCCCCCCCCCCCCCCCCCCCCCCCCCCCCCCCCCCCCCCCCCCCCCCCCCCCCCCCCCCCCCCCCCCCCCCCCCCCCCCCACCCCCCCCCCCCCCCCCCCCCCCCCCCCCCCCCCCCCCCCCCCCCCCCCCCCCCCCCCCCCCCCCCCCCCCCCCCCCCCCCCCCCCCCCCCCCCCCCCCCCCCCCCCCCCCCCCCCCCCCCCCCCCCCCCCCCCCCCCCCCCCCCCCCCCCCCCCCCCACCCCCCCCCCCCCCCCCCCCCCCCCCCCCCCCCCCCCCCCCCCCCCCCCCCCCCACCCCCCCCCCCCCCCCCCCCCCCCCCCCCCCCCCCCCCCCCCCCCCCCCCCCCCCCCCCCCCCCCCCCCCCCCCCCCCCCCCCCCCCCCCCCCCCCCCCCCCCCCCCCCCCCCCCCCCACCCCCCCCCCCCCCCCCCCCCCCCCCCCCCACCCCCCCCCCCCCCCCCCCCCCCCCCCCCCCCCCCCCCCCCCCCCCCCCCCCCCCCCCCCCCCACCCCCCCCCCCCCCCCCCCCCCCCCCCCCCCCCCCCCCCCCCCCCCCCCCCCCCCCCCCCCCCCCCCCCCCCCCCCCCCCCCCCCCCCCCCCCCCCCCCCCCCCCCCCCCCCCCCCCCCCCCCCCCCCCCCCCCCCCCCCCCCCCCCCCCCCCCCCCCCCCCCCCCCCCCCCCCCCCCCCCCCCCCCCCCCCCCCCCCCCCCCCCCCCCCCCCCCCCCCCCCCACCCCCCCCCCCCCCCCCCCCCACCCCCCCCCCCCCCCCCCCCCCCCCCCCCCCCCCCCCCCCCCCCCCCCCCCCCCCCCCCCCCCCCCCCCCCCCCCCCCCCCCCCCCCCCCCCCCCCCCCCCCCCCCCCCCCCCCCCCCCCCCCCCCCCCCCCCCCCCCCCCCCCCCCCCCCCCCCCCCCCCCCCCCCCCCCCCCCCCCCCCCCCCCCCCCCCCCCCCCCCCCCCCCCCCCCCCCCCCCCCCCCCCCCCCCCCCCCCCCCCCCCCCCCCCCCCCCCCCCCCCCCCCCCCCCCCCCCCCCCCCCCCCCCCCCCCCCCCCCCCCCCCCCCCCCCCCCCCCCCCCCCCCCCCCCCCCCCCCCCCCCCCCCCCCCCCCCCCCCCCCCCCCCCCCCCCCCCCCCCCCCCCCCCCCCCCCCCCCCCCCCCCCCCCCCCCCCCCCCCCCCCCCCCCCCCCCCCCCCCCCCCCCCCCCCCCCCCCCCCCCCCCCCCCCCCCCCCCCCCCCCCCCCCCCCCCCCCCCCCCCCCCCCCCCCCCCCCCCCCCCCCCCCCCCCCCCCCCCCCCCCCCCCCCCCCCCCCCCCCCCCCCCCCCCCCCCCCCCCCCCCCCCCCCCCCCCCCCCCCCCCCCCCCCCCCCCCCCCCCCCCCCCCCCCCCCCCCCCCCCCCCCCCCCCCCCCCCCCCCCCCCCCCCCCCCCCCCCCCCCCCCCCCCCCCCCCCCCCCCCCCCCCCCCCCCCCCCCCCCCCCCCCCCCCCCCCCCCCCCCCCCCCCCCCCCCCCCCCCCCCCCCCCCCCCCCCCCCCCCCCCCCCCCCCCCCCCCCCCCCCCCCCCCCCCCCCCCCCCCCCCCCCCCCCCCCCCCCCCCCCCCCCCCCCCCCCCCCCCCCCCCCCCCCCCCCCCCCCCCCCCCCCCCCCCCCCCCCCCCCCCCCCCCCCCCCCCCCCCCCCCCCCCCCCCCCCCCCCCCCCCCCCCCCCCCCCCCCCCCCCCCCCCCCCCCCCCCCCCCCCCCCCCCCCCCCCCCCCCCCCCCCCCCCCCCCCCCCCCCCCCCCCCCCCCCCCCCCCCCACCCCCCCCCCCCCCCCCCCCCCCCCCCCCCCCCCCCCCCCCCCCCCCCCCCCCCCCCCCCCCCCCCCCCCCCCCCCCCCCCCCCCCCCCCCCCCCCCCCCCCCCCCCCCCCCCCCCCCCCCCCCCCCCCCCCCCCCCCCCCCCCCCCCCCCCCCCCCCCCCCCCCCCCCCCCCCCCCCCCCCCCCCCCCCCCCCCCCCCCCCCCCCCCCCCCCCCCCCCCCCCCCCCCCCCCCCCCCCCCCCCCCCCCCCCCCCCCCCCCCCCCCCCCCCCCCCCCCCCCCCCCCCCCCCCCCCCCCCCCCCCCCCCCCCCCCCCCCCCCCCCCCCCCCCCCCCCCCCCCCCCCCCCCCCCCCCCCCCCCCCCCCCCCCCCCCCCCCCCCCCCCCCCCCCCCCCCCCCCCCCCCCCCCCCCCCCCCCCCCCCCCCCCCCCCCCCCCCCCCCCCCCCCCCCCCCCCCCCCCCCCCCCCCCCCCCCCCCCCCCCCCCCCCCCCCCCCCCCCCCCCCCCCCCCCCCCCCCCCCCCCCCCCCCCCCCCCCCCCCCCCCCCCCCCCCCCCCCCCCCCCCCCCCCCCCCCCCCCCCCCCCCCCCCCCCCCCCCCCCCCCCCCCCCCCCCCCCCCCCCCCCCCCCCCCCCCCCCCCCCCCCCCCCCCCCCCCCCCCCCCCCCCCCCCCCCCCCCCCCCCCCCCCCCCCCCCCCCCCCCCCCCCCCCCCCCCCCCCCCCCCCCCCCCCCCCCCCCCCCCCCCCCCCCCCCCCCCCCCCCCCCCCCCCCCCCCCCCCCCCCCCCCCCCCCCCCCCCCCCCCCCCCCCCCCCCCCCCCCCCCCCCCCCCCCCCCCCCCCCCCCCCCCCCCCCCCCCCCCCCCCCCCCCCCCCCCCCCCCCCCCCCCCCCCCCCCCCCCCCCCCCCCCCCCCCCCCCCCCCCCCCCCCCCCCCCCCCCCCCCCCCCCCCCCCCCCCCCCCCCCCCCCCCCCCCCCCCCCCCCCCCCCCCCCCCCCCCCCCCCCCCCCCCCCCCCCCCCCCCCCCCCCCCCCCCCCCCCCCCCCCCCCCCCCCCCCCCCCCCCCCCCCCCCCCCCCCCCCCCCCCCCCCCCCCCCCCCCCCCCCCCCCCCCCCCCCCCCCCCCCCCCCCCCCCCCCCCCCCCCCCCCCCCCCCCCCCCCCCCCCCCCCCCCCCCCCCCCCCCCCCCCCCCCCCCCCCCCCCCCCCCCCCCCCCCCCCCCCCCCCCACCCCCCCCCCCCCCCCCCCCCCCCCCCCCCCCCCCCCCCCCCCCCCCCCCCCCCCCCCCCCCCCCCCCCCCCCCCCCCCCCCCCCCCCCCCCCCCCCCCCCCCCCCCCCCCCCCCCCCCCCCCCCCCCCCCCCCCCCCCCCCCCCCCCCCCCCCCCCCCCCCCCCCCCCCCCCCCACCCCCCCCCCCCCCCCCCCCCCCCCCCCCCCCCCCCCCCCCCCCCCCCCCCCCCCCCCCCCCCCCCCCCCCCCCCCCCCCCCCCCCCCCCCCCCCCCCCCCCCCCCCCCCCCCCCCCCCCCCCCCCCCCCCCCCCCCCCCCCCCCCCCCCCCCCCCCCCCCCCCCCCCCCCCCCCCCCCCCCCCCCCCCCCCCCCCCCCCCCCCCCCACCCCCCCCCCCCCCCCCCCCCCCCCCCCCCCCCCCCCCCCCCCCCCCCCCCCCCCCCCCCCCCCCCCCCCCCCCCCCCCCCCCCCCCCCCCCCCCCCCCCCCCCCCCCCCCCCCCCCCCCCCCCCCCCCCCCCCCCCCCCCCCCCCCCCCCCCCCCCCCCCCCCCCCCCCCCCCCCCCCCCCCCCCCCCCCCCCCCCCCCCCCCCCCCCCCCCCCCCCCCCCCCCCCCCCCCCCCCCCCCCCCC
This sequence comes from Uloborus plumipes, assembly GCA_038373865.1. NCBI lineage: Eukaryota > Metazoa > Arthropoda > Arachnida > Araneae > Uloboridae > Uloborus > Uloborus plumipes. Next base: position 20,934 of record JAXGGA010010467.1, on the reverse strand, counting down.
CCCCCACCCCCCCCCCCCCCCCCCCCCCCCCCCCCCCCCCCCCCCCCCCCCCCCCCCCCCCCCCCCCCCCCCCCCCCCCCCCCCCCCCCCCCCCCCCCCCCCCCCCCCCCCCCCCCCCCCCCCCCCCCCCCCCCCCCCCCCCCCCCCCCCCCCCCCCCCCCCCCCCCCCCCCCCCCCCCCCCCCCCCCACCCCCCCCCCCCCCCCCCCCCCCCCCCCCCCCCCCCCCCCCCCCCCCCCCCCCCCCCCCCCCCCCCCCCCCCCCCCCCCCCCCCCCCCCCCCCCCCCCCCCCCCCCCCCCCCCCCCCCCCCCCCCCCCCCCCCCCCCCCCCCCCCCCCCCCCCCCCCCCCCCCCCCCCCCCCCCCCCCCCCCCCCCCCCCCCCCCCCCCCCCCCCCCCCCCCCCCCCCCCCCCCCCCCCCCCCCCCCCCCCCCCCCCCCCCCCCCCCCCCCCCCCCCCCCCCCCCCCCCCCCCCCCCCCCCCCCCCCCCCCCCCCCCCCCCCCCCCCCCCCCCCCCCCCCCCCCCCCCCCCCCCCCCCCCCCCCCCCCCCCCCCCCCCCCCCCCCCCCCCCCCCCCCCCCCCCCCCCCCCCCCCCCCCCCCCCCCCCCCCCCCCCCCCCCCCCCCCCCCCCCCCCCCCCCCCCCCCCCCCCCCCCCCCCCCCCCCCCCCCCCCCCCCCCCCCCCCCCCCCCCCCCCCCCCCCCCCCCCCCCCCCCCCCCCCCCCCCCCCCCCCCCCCCCCCCCCCCCCCCCACCCCCCCCCCCCCCCCCCCCCCCCCCCCCCCCCCCCCCCCCCCCCCCCCCCCCCCCCCCCCCCCCCCCCCCCCCCCCCCCCCCCCCCCCCCCCCCCCCCCCCCCCCCCCCCCCCCCCCCCCCCCCCCCCCCCCCCCCCCCCCCCCCCCCCCCCCCCCCCCCCCCCCCCCCCCCCCCCCCCCCCCCCCCCCCCCCCCCCCCCCCCCCCCCCCCCCCCCCCCCCCCCCCCCCACCCCCCCCCCCCCCCCCCCCCCCCCCCCCCCCCCCCCCCCCCCCCCCCCCCCCCCCCCCCCCCCCCCCCCCCCCCCCCCCCCCCCCCCCCCCCCCCCCCCCCCCCCCCCCCCCCCCCCCCCCCCCCCCCCCCCCCCCCCCCCCCCCCCCACCCCCCCCCCCCCCCCCCCCCCCCCCCCCCCCCCCCCCCCCCCCCCCCCCCCCCCCCCCCCCCCCCCCCCCCCCCCCCCCCCCCCCCCCCCCCCCCCCCCCCCCCCCCCCCCCCCCCCCCCCCCCCCCCCCCCCCCCCCCCCCCCCCCCCCCCCCCCCCCCCCCCCCCCCCCCCCCCCCCCCCCCCCCCCCCCCCCCCCCCCCCCCCCCCCCCCCCCCCCCCCCCCCCCCCCCCCCCCCCCCCCCCCCCCCCCCCCCCCCCCCCCCCCCCCCCCCCCCCCCCCCCCCCCCCCCCCCCCCCCCCCCCCCCCCCCCCCCCCCCCCCCCCCCCACCCCCCCCCCCCCCCCCCCCCCCCCCCCCCACCCCCCCCCCCCCCCCCCCCCCCCCCCCCCCCCCCCCCCCCCCCCCCCCCCCCCCCCCCCCCCCCCCCCCCCCCCCCCCCCCCCCCCCCCCCCCCCCCCCCCCCCCCCCACCCCCCCCCCCCCCCCCCCCCCCCCCCCCCCCCCCCCCCCCCCCCCCACCCCCCCCCCCCCCCCCCCCCCCCCCCCCCCCCCCCCCCCCCCCCCCCCCCCCCCCCCCCCCCCCCCCCCCCCCCCCCCCCCCCCCCCCCCCCCCCCCCCCCCCCCCCCCCCCCCCCCCCCCCCCCCCCCCCCCCCACCCCCCCCCCCCCCCCCCCCCCCCCCCCCCCCCCCCCCCCCCCCCCCCCCCCCCCCCCCCCCCCCCCCCCCCCCCCCCCCCCCCCCCCCCCCCCCCCCCCCCCCCCCCCCCCCCCCCCCCCCCCCCCCCCCCCCCCCCCCCCCCCCCCCCCCCCCCCCCCCCCCCCCCCCCCCCCCCCCCCCCCCCCCCCCCCCCCCCCCCCCCCCCCCCCCCCCCCCCCCCCCCCCCCCCCCCCCCCCCCCCCCCCCCCCCCCCCCCCCCCCCCCCCCCCCCCCCCCCCCCCCCCCCCCCCCCCCCCCCCCCCCCCCCCCCCCCCCCCCCCCCCCCCCCCCCCCCCCCCCCCCCCCCCCCCCCCCCCCCCCCCCCCCCCCCCCCCCCCCCCCCCCCCCCCCCCCCCCCCCCCCCCCCCCCCCCCCCCCCCCCCCCCCCCCCCCCCCCCCCCCCCCCCCCCCACCCCCCCCCCCCCCCCCCCCCCCCCCCCCCCCCCCCCCCCCCCCCCCCCCCCCCCCCCCCCCCCCCCCCCCCCCCCCCCCCCCCCCCCCCCCCCCCCCCCCCCCCCCCCCCCCCCCCCCCCCCCCCCCCCCCCCCCCCCCCCCCCCCCCCCCCCCCCCCCCCCCCCCCCCCCCCCCCCCCCCCCCCCCCCCCCCCCCCCCCCCCCCCCCCCCCCCCCCCCCCCCCCCCCCCCCCCCCCCCCCCCCCCCCCCCCCACCCCCCCCCCCCCCCCCCCCCCCCCCCCCCCCCCCCCCCCCCCCCCCCCCCCCCCCCCCCCCCCCCCCCCCCCCCCCCCCCCCCCCCCCCCCCCCCCCCCCCCCCCCCCCCCCCCCCCCCCCCCCCCCCCCCCCCCCCCCCCCCCCCCCCCCCCCCCCCCCCCCCCCCCCCCCCCCCCCCCCCCCCCCCCCCCCCCCCCCCCCCCCCCCCCCCCCCCCCCCCCCCCACCCCCCCCCCCCCCCCCCCCCCCCCCCCCCCCCCCCCCCCCCCCCCCCCCCCCCCCCCCCCCCCCCCCCCCCCCCCCCCCCCCCCCCCCCCCCCCCCCCCCCCCCCCCCCCCCCCCCCCCCCCCCCCCCCCCCCCCCCCCCCCCCCCCCCCCCCCCCCCCCCCCCCCCCCCCCCCCCCCCCCCCCCCCCCCCCCCCCCCCCCCCCCCCCCCCCCCCCCCCCCCCCCCCCCCCCCCCCCCCCCCCCCCCCCCCCCCCCCCCCCCCCCCCCCCCCCCCCCCCCCCCCCCCCCCCCCCCCCCCCCCCCCCCCCCCCCCCCCCCCCCCCCCCCCCCCCCCCCCCCCCCCCCCCCCCCCCCCCCCCCCCCCCCCCCCCCCCCCCCCCCCCCCCCCCCCCCCCCCCCCCCCCCCCCCCCCCCCCCCCCCCCCCCCCCCCCCCCCCCCCCCCCCCCCCCCCCCCCCCCCCCCCCCCCCCCCCCCCCCCCCCCCCCCCCCCCCCCCCCCCCCCCCCCCCCCCCCCCCCCCCCCCCCCCCCCCCCCCCCCCCCCCCCCCCCCCCCCCCCCCCCCCCCCCCCCCCCCCCCCCCCCCCCCCCCCCCCCCCCCCCCCCCCCCCCCCCCCCCCCCCCCCCCCCCCCCCCCCCCCCCCCCCCCCCCCCCCCCCCCCCCCCCCCCCCCCCCCCCCCCCCCCCCCCCCCCCCCCCCCCCCCCCCCCCCCCCCACCCCCCCCCCCCCCCCCCCCCCCCCCCCCCCCCCCCCCCCCCCCCCCCACCCCCCCCCCCCCCCCCCCCCCCCCCCCCCCCCCCCCCCCCCCCCCCCCCCCCCCCCCCCCCCCCCCCCCCCCCCCCCCCCCCCCCCCCCCCCCCCCCCCCCCCCCCCCCCCCCCCCCCCCCCCCCCCCCCCCCCCCCCCCCCCCCCCCCCCCCCCCCCCCCCCCCCCCCCCCCCCCCCCCCCCCCCCCCCCCCCCCCCCCCCCCCCCCCCCCCCCCCCCCCCCCCCCCCCCCCCCCCCCCCCCCCCCCCCCCCCCCCCCCCCCCCCCCCCCCCCCCCCCCCACCCCCCCCCCCCCCCCCCCCCCCCCCCCCCCCCCCCCCCCCCCCCCCCCCCCCCCCCCCCCCCCCCCCCCCCCCCCCCCCCCCCCCCCCCCCCCCCCCCCCCCCCCCCCCCCCCCCCCCCCCCCCCCCCCCCCCCCCCCCCCCCCCCCCCCCCCCCCCCCCCCCCCCCCCCCCCCCCCCCCCCCCCCCCCCCCCCCCCCCCCCCCCCCCCCCCCCCCCCCCCCCCCCCCCCCCCCCCCCCCCCCCCCCCCCCCCCCCCCCCCCCCCCCCCCCCCCCCCCCCCCCCCCCCCCCCCCCCCCCCCCCCCCCCCCCACCCCCCCCCCCCCCCCCCCCCCCCCCCCCCCCCCCCCCCCCCCCCCCCCCCCCCCCCCCCCCCCCCCCCCCCCCCCCCCCCCCCCCCCCCCCCCCCCCCCCCCCCCCCCCCCCCCCCCCCCCACCCCCCCCCCCCCCCCCCCCCCCCCCCCCCCCCCCCCCCCCACCCCCCCCCCCCCCCCCCCCCCCCCCCCCCCCCCCCCCCCCCCCCCCCCCCCCCCCCCCCCCCCCCCCCCCCCCCCCCCCCCCCCCCCCCCCCCCCCCCCCCCCCCCCCCCCCCCCCCCCCCCCCCCCCCCCCCCCCCCCCCCCCCCCCCCCCCCCCCCCCCCCCCCACCCCCCCCCCCCCCCCCCCCCCCCCCCCCCCCCCCCCACCCCCCCCCCCCCCCCCCCCCCCCCCCCCCCCCCCCCCCCCCCCCCCCCCCCCCCCCCCCCCCCCCCCCCCCCCCCCCCCCCCCCCCCCCCCCCCCCCCCCCCCCCCCCCCCCCCCCCCCCCCCCCCCCCCCCCCCCCCCCCCCCCCCCCCCCCCCCCCCCCCCCCCCCCCCCCCCCCCCCCCCCCCCCCCCCCCCCCCCCCCCCCCCCCCCCCCCCCCCCCCCACCCCCCCCCCCCCCCCCCCCCCCCCCCCCCCCCCCCCCCCCCCCCCCCCCCCCCCCCCCCCCCCCCCCCCCCCCCCCCCCCCCCCCCCCCCCCCCCCCCCCCCCCCCCCCCCCCCCCCCACCCCCCCCCCCCCCCCCCCCCCCCCCCCCCCCCCCCCCCCCACCCCCCCCCCCCCCCCCCCCCCCCCCCCCCCCCCCCCCCCCCCCCCCCCCCCCCCCCACCCCCCCCCCCCCCCCCCCCCCCCCCCCCCCCCCCCCCCCCCCCCCCCCCCCCCCCCCCCCCCCCCCCCCCCCCCCCCCACCCCCCCCCCCCCCCCCCCCCCCCCCCCCCCCCCCCCCCCCCCCCCCCCCCCCCCCCCCCCCCCCCCCCCCCCCCCCCCCCCCCCCCCCACCCCCCCCCCCCCCCCCCCCCCCCCCCCCCCCCCCCCCCCCCCCCCCCCCCCCCCCCCCCCCCCCCCCCCCCCCCCCCCCCCCCCCCCCCCCCCCCCCCCCCCCCCCCCCCCCCCCCCCCCCCCCCCCCCCCCCCCCCCCCCCCCCCCCCCCCCCCCCCCCCCCCCCCCCCCCCCCCCCCCCCCCCCCCCCCCCCCCCCCCCCCCCCCCCCCCCCCCCCCCCCCCCCCCCCCCCCCCCCCCCCCCCCCCCCCCCCCCCCCCCCCCCCCCCCCCCCCCCCCCCCCCCCCCCCCCCCCCCCCCCCCCCCCCCCACCCCCCCCCCCCCCCCCCCCCCCCCCCCCCCCCCCCCCCCCCCCCCCCCCCCCCCCCCCCCCCCCCCCCCCCCCCCCCCCCCCCCCCCCACCCCCCCCCCCCCCCCCCCCCCCCCCCCCCCCCCCCCCCCCCCCCCCCCCCCCCCCCCCCCCCCCCCCCCCCCCCCCCCCCCCCCCCCCCCCCCCCCCCCCCCCCCCCCCCCCCCCCCCCCCCCCCCCCCCCCCCCCCCCCCCCCCCCCCCCCCCCCCCCCCCCCCCCCCCCCCCCCCCCCCCCCCCCCCCCCCCCCCCCCCCCCCCCCCCCCCCCCCCCCCCCCCCCCCCCCCCCCCCCCCCCCCCCCCCCCCCCCCCCCCCCCCCCCCCCCCACCCCCCCCCCCCCCCCCCCCCCCCCCCCCCCCCCCCCCCCCCCCCCCCCCCCCCCCCCCCCCCCCCCCCCCCCCCCCCCCCCCCCCCCCCCCCCCCCCCCCCCCCCCCCCCCCCCCCCCCCCCCCCCCCCCCCCCCCCCCCCCCCCCCCCCCCACCCCCCCCCCCCCCCCCCCCCCCCCCCCCCACCCCCCCCCCCCCCCCCCCCCCCCCCCCCCCCCCCCCCCCCCCCCCCCCCCCCCCCCCCCCCCCCCCCCCCCCCCCCCCCCCCCCCCCCCCCCCCCCCCCCCCCCCCCCCCCCCCCCCCCCCCCCCCCCCCCCCCCCCCCCCCCCCCCCCCCCCCCCCCCCCCCCCCCCCCCCCCCCCCCCCCCCCCCCCCCCCCCCCCCCCCCCCCCCCCCCCCCCCCCCCCCCCCCCCCCCCCCACCCCCCCCCCCCCCCCCCCCCCCCCCCCCCCCCCCCACCCCCCCCCCCCCCCCCCCCCCCCCCCCCCCCCCCCCCCCCCCCCCCCCCCCCCCCCCCCCCCCCCCCCCCCACCCCCCCCCCCCCCCCCCCCCCCCCCCCCCCCCCCCCCCCCCCCCCCCCCCCCCCCCCCCCCCCCCCCCCCCCCCCCCCCCCCCCCCCCCCCCCCCCCCCCCCCCCCCCCCCCCCCCCCCCCCCCCCCCCCCCCCCCCCCCCCCCCCCCCCCCCCCCCCCCCCCCCCCCCACCCCCCCCCCCCCCCCCCCCCCCCCCCCACCCCCCCCCCCCCCCCCCCCCCCCCCCACCCCCCCCCCCCCCCCCCCCCCCCCCCCCCCCCACCCCCCCCCCCCCCCCCCTCCCCCCCCCCCCCCCCCCCCCCCCCCCCACCCCCCCCCCCCCCCTCCCCCCCCCCCCCCCCCCCCCCCCCCCCACCCCCCCCCCCCCCCCCCCCCCCCCCCCCCCCCCCCCCCCCCACCCCCCCCCCCCCCACCCCCCCCCCCCCCCCCCCCCCCCCCCCCCCCCCCCCCCCCCCACCCCCCCCCCCCCCCCCCCCCCCCCCCCCCCACCCCCCCCCCCCCCCCCCCCCCCCACCCCCCCCCCCACCCCCCCCCCCCCCCCCCCCCCCCCCCCCCCCCCCCCCCCCCCCCCCCCCCCCCCCACCCCCCCCCCCCCCCCCCCCCCCCCACCCCCCCCCCCCCCCCCCCCCCCCCCCCCACCCCCCCCCCCCCCTCCTTTATTAAGTGCTTCATCTCAACTTCCCCCCGATATCTAATTTTGCGTGCGATATTGTCTTTGCTTCGCGTGGTTTTCTGAGGCTTCTCTCGATTCAAACAGTTAAGAAATGTTTCTTTCGTGAGTATTCACCCTTGAATTGGCACCATGCTAAAATTACGAATGTGAAAATTGGTTCTTTTCAAGTGAGCCAAAACACTGAATATAATTTATTTTTCACTTGACGCGTTTGGTTATTTTCAGTTTTTAAATTGTTATAGATATCTTTAAGTGTAAAACAATTGTTTGAAGGTATTATTTTAATTATTTGTAAAATTCGAACTTGAAAAACGCGATTGCTCGCGTTCGTTATTTTAGCATGTTGCCGACGATATAATATTGCTGTTTTTATTTTTTCAAAAGTAGAAACGCAGCTTTCTAGAAAATCAACCCAGATAAATTACACATTTAAGTTTGATTTTACATTGTCCTTCACGCCGTTTGAACTTACCACGTTGTCACAAAAAATGCCTTATTCGATTTCGCGTGTAGCATTTTAACCCGAGCGACGCCGGGCATAACCACTAGTTCTAATTAAATCAATAAATAATGTTTACAAGAAGAACAAACAAAACTACAGTAGCGCTATATCACCCCCGAGGGTCCCCCGTTCCTATCACGTTGGTGATTTTACAGTTTGGGAGCCCTCGGGAAGAGTAGCGCTATATCGCGATTCCACTTGTAACGCAAGTTTTTCATGATTTTCGAGTGAACGCGAATTCCTCGCCTGTAAAACACGAAATTTTTGGAAGGGGAACGCTGCGCTATCGATCACAATGCATGGTTTTGTGAGGGATTTTCGTCGTCTTTAGCATCTGTGTTAAATTTTTCTGTTAAATGGAGAAAAACACCCGAAACTTTAAAACAATGAGCTGAATTCAAATATGTAAACAGTTTCTCTCCATCACCATTACCCACAGTTTTTTTGTAACATTCGACTGCAGTTTGAAAGGAATGCGCATTATCGCATACATTGCTAATACCAAAATAACAATAAACAATTTTCCGGCGGACAGCCAATCATCGATCAAGTATTGAATCAGTCTACAAATGTCTTAGAGTTTTTTCTTTCCATCATGCTTGATTTGAAAGCGTTTCCTTATTAAGCAGTAATGTAATAGCCAACTTTAAATTCAGGCACTTTTTTTGTTATAACTCTTCACACTTTCCTGTTATTCTCATCCAAAGAATTAATAATAGCAATTAGACTAATTACTCATCATGACGTTGAAATGATACGGTGAGTTGTCCATAAAAAAGATATTTCAAATTCTGTGCAATAGTATAGTTACAAAATACCTTTTGGAGGAGAGATAAGAAATGACTTAATAAACTATTGTATTAAGAATGCTAAATCCTAAACCTCTGCCAATTGCTGGGTGCGTCCTTTCGCTGCATGCGTCATTATTTGTTATGGATATTGCAGTGATAGGATTGGTAACTTTTCTTCGAGCGAAAAGGCTGTGTGTTGAAGGAAAAGACTTTCCTTTGATGTTTGCGCACCGTCTCCCATCACGCATCGCACAAATGAAACATATATTTTGACCAACTAAATCATAAGATTTTAGCCTCAATATAAAAGAAAATATCTGAAATAATTCTTTCTAAAAGTGTAAAAAATAAAGTTAAAAACTCAAAATATAAAATGTGTCATTATGAGAGCCGTCAGCAGATGGCAGCGCATACCGGCTACTGGTCTTTCCGAGTAAGAGTAAGAGTCTAAATTCGCAACTTGGTCCCCGGCAGTCGTTTCTTCACAGTTGAGCGTGCCTCTAACGAAATTAGAAAATTAACTAATTAATGTAGCTGTTCTTGGTTTAGAAAAAAACTGATTGAAAATTCTTTAAATGTAAAGATAGGTAATTTCTTCTGTTGGGGAGGTCCCTCCCCAAGAGAAAAAACTTCTTTCTTTTTTATGTTGGAAAGCGGTTGGGACTTTCCATTTTCTGTTATACATCGATTCTCCCATGTCTTGGTAGCAGATTGTAGATTATGACACGTGAATGTGTCACATACAGATTGCGTTAATTTACGTTCACGCGATCAAGACACGTGAGCATAAGAGTACAGCGGCAATAATTCATTCAATGTCAATGGAATTGCCTTCGGGAGCGCTTACGCGGAACGCCTGTAATCTCCTGTAGAATGATGTCGAATGTAGCTGACAGTAAGTTGGTGCAAAATTCGGAAGTGGTAGCTCACTGGGCGAAGTCCAAGGAAGCAGTGGTGAGCCGTGGTTGGTCGGTTGTTAAGCCGGCGATGGTGTGACGTGAAGTGGCGCCGTCTAGCGCCAAGAGAGGGAAGGCGCCAGCTCCTCTTGTGTAGCCGTTGGAAATAAAAATATGTAAAATGGGTATTACACAGTAGACTGAGCATTGGGTGAAAAATGATTAAAAGGCTAAAAGATTAAAATTTTACGGATAAGTTAATAAAAAGGCAAAAGGGGGGAAGATTAACACTATTGAGGTGCTGGATAAAAAGCAAGAACAGTTCTTGTATCGGATCGCTGTGATCATTAGAAGGTAGCTCGTTAAGGAGCGGATTTTCCACAAACTGGATTTTGTCGTAGAATTATTGCGAAAGTTTATACATGCAGAATTTGAGCGAGTAAATGCGCAGTTTAGTCTGTATGGCGTCGTTCTGAATAAACCAGTGTTAATTAGTGGTTTGCCTGAGCATTAGGTGCTGGCTTGAGGATGAAATTTGGAAGTTGATGACAGCTGTCATGCACCAAATGGGGCAAGCGTGGGTCAGTAATTGTCTAAGATATAACCTGCAGATCAGTACTTTGTTTTAGTTGAACTTTATGAATTATATATTTTTTGTGGATTTCACGAATGTGAAGATTCCAAGTTAGGTTTAAGCAAGTGTACTTCTACTCAGCAACAGACGCATCCCCCCTAAACAGACAGAACATCTGACAAAGGTCACAAGAGAAATATCTGTCACCCTTCCCGCTTTTAATCTCCTTAAAAATACGCATAACTCTCATTTTAACTTAAATAAATCGAATGCAATACTAAAAGGCAGGAATACAAAATTTAAAATTAAAAACGAATAGTTAGAGTAAGAAAACATGAGAAGTAAAATATACAAAGAATACATAAACCTAGATAAAGATCACTCACAAGCCACGCCCTATGAAAACACAATGAGATTACCACATTTTTGGCTTGACACAAAAAATTGAAAAACCTTTTAAGAAAACAAGTAAAGCAAAAGTAAGACTTCAAATTACAAAAATACTTAATTCTATAATAAAATACAATAGAAAAACTAAAATAAAACAACAAAAACTAAAAATTTCAATCAAAAAATCAACTTAGCTAGCAGGAATAAGAATCTCCCACGGTTGGAGTCCGCGAAAAAGCGAGCGTCACTCACTGATCACTGTTAATATCGCGCCTCATCGTAGCACCGCCCACTTTTTCTCGGTAACCAGTCCGGCGGACAGCCAGACAGTCACCAGTCTACGAATGAATTTGACCAGTTCTCGGCGCCTTTTTCTCGCCTGCTTCAAACCACTCCTCCTTTAAAAAATAATAATGATATATAGAAACATTTCATAGCATACTTTTACGTCATCCTCTTATGGTTACGGTTCATTCTTTCCTGTACTTTTCCTCAAATGAATCATTCAATTATGTGTAACAATAATAATAGAACGAACTGCTAATCCTATTATCAAAATAATATATAAGCGGATCATACGAAAGAAGTGTGATTGTGTCACTGGTGCAGCCAGAACTTATCTGCCGTGGGGAGGTCAAAACATTCCTAATGCGCTTATAAACTTCTGTATTAGGATTAGTAATAATTTTAAAACTAAGCCCTCTGGAAAACAGACTCAGATTGTTTGTTTGGGGATTAAAAGATTGCTTATCAAAAAGAAGGACCCTGTTTTTTTCCTATACCACCGTAATACATCGTCTAATTGAAACATATTTTCCGTTTTTCGACATGGTACTGGTTCGAGCCTTTTTAGCTACGAGGAGAAAATACTCAAAACAGTGACGAGAAATACTGTATTATTCTGAGATATCAAGCGTCTCCTACTTATATGTTACGTTTTTTGTTTTCACTTTGTGCATGAAAAAATTCTGTTATTTATAAAAGTTGTACAGTCATAGAAAAAAAACGAAATACTCGCTCGTACTCGAAGACCATTAACACTAGAGACACGTGTTATATGTTATTTTTTCGGGAATAATGTAATCTACAAATTTCTATTGGTAAATTGTTGTTAAGGGGTCGTCTTCATATAAAAAATTCGCATCAACTTTAAGATTTTCAATGAAAACTCCCCTTTTTAGCCTACTTTCCCGTTAAAAATAAAAGAAAGACGATAAAAGTATTAAAAGTAGCTTAATACATCTAAAAAATATCGCCAAGTTAAAAAAAATATCGCCAAGTCCAAAAAATATCGCCAAGTTAAAAAATCAAAGAGGTAAAATGAATATCGAAAAATTAAAAATTTGAAAGTAGGGTATTGAGATGGGGAATTTGTGTGTCGGTCGGTCTGTCGGTCTGTCTGTCCCCCCCTAATAACTTTTGAATGAACATTCCGATTTGGACGAACTTTTTTTTGTTGGAAAGATCTCGGCGAGTACAGCTCATTCCCATATTTGATTATTTGATTTGAACAATTTTTGGTTCAACTTTGAGCCGTTCAAACAACCGGTCCCGCGATACTAACTTTTGAATGAACAGTCCGATTTGAACAAACTTTTTTTTGTTCGAAAGATCTTTTCAAGGATACTTCATTCCCGTATCTACATTTTCGATTTGAACAGTTTTTCGTTCAACATTGAACCGTTCAAACAAGCTGTCACCCCTAATAACTTTTGAGTGAACAGTCCGATTTAAACAAACTTTTTTTTGTTCGAAAGATATCGGCAAGGATACTTCGTTACCGTATTTAAAATTTCAATGTGAACATTTTTTTTTGTTCAACATTGAACCGTTCAAGCTACCTTTCTCCGCCTAACAACTTTTAAGTGAACCGTCTGAATTGAATAAACTTTTTTTGTTCGAAAGATCTCGGAGAGACTCATTCCCATACTTCACTTTTCAATTTGAACCATTTTTCGTTCAATGATGAACCATTCAGAAAAATTTTTAACATGAGCCCCTACTGGGAAATTTAAATTGAATTTTGATTCTGAACTTAAAGGCGGATATCCTTCAAACTAACTTTGTAAGAAAACGGTTTTGATAAAAAATGTATGTTAAGTACATTTCTGAAAAATCTTCTGTGAGGACTCTGATTCCGACTCCGCAAACATGGCGGAAATGCAGGCTCAGAAAAAAAAGACTGACTGGGCGGACGATTTTTTGTTTATTTATTCATTTTTTTTGTTTAATTAATTATTATTATTTTTATTTATTTATTTTTTTTTTTTTGGCAGACGATATTTTTTTTTGATTACAAAAATTGTTCATTCACTAGAGCATTTTATTCTTTATTTATATTTAACAACTGGCAACATATTAAAAATAAAATTCGAGACACTTTATTAACGAACAAGGTTTTTTTTCTTTCTTTGATAAAATGTGTTTTGATGTTCTTCGTACTTTTATTTTATTTATTCATTTTTTTTCTTTTGAAATTGATTGTGAAATTTTCCTACGGAAGAACTATAACAGTTACATTCTTTAAAAGGTGCGACAAAACTTTATTTACTCGTTTATTTACTTTTTACGTATCCGTTTCATCTGATGAGAGGGGTATATTTTGCTTTTAGAAATCAGCTTTAAGTGCTTATAAAGGTATGTTTGACATAATTTTCAGTTTCAGATATTCAAGAGAATATTGATTAGATGCTAGAATGCTGATGTCGATGTACGGGAAAGTAGGCTCGTTTAGTTCTTGACAGAACTTCTTGTTTATCGCATATTTGTAATCAGCAACATCATTTAACTTTGTATACCAAAACGTTTTAAATTTGTTCCAGGCGTTGCTTCACAATTGAACTGAGAAAAAACCATCCCGTAATGTTAAAAATAATTTTTATACTTGTGCATATATAACCTAAACCACATAAGGTAGGGTAAAGATTGTTTTTTTATATCAAAGTATGAATCAACAATAAAAACGTTGAATTTCTTATGAATTATGAAACTAATATTTGAAAAAATGATGATCTGGAACCATATAATATTTTGATGGAGAAACAATCTAGAAGTAGTTTCAAAATAGAATCCAAAATGGGTGTTTAAATTATTCCGTCGTTTTTAATATATGCTAGAAGAACCTTTTTTCGTCCATTTTAGGGCCCATTTACAACTGTGCAAACTGAAACCACAGCTGGGAATTTCCGTGTCATGAAAGAGAGATACACTCATCCACTAGTTGCGAAATGCTTTTAGCGTTTTTATATAGTATTTAGATTTCAACAGTAATCATTTATTGAAAGCGAAATGGTAATTAAAACTTCTGAGAACATTTTAAAAGTGGTAGACGATCCGTTATTTCACTAGGCGTTAAAGTCCGTCATTTTCCGCGTAGTTCTGCCATATCTCATAGATGGCAGCACGAGTGAATTCCAAAATTTTTAAATGCGATTTTTACAGAATTTACGAAAAGAATATAGAATGACATTGTGTATGAACTATTTCTGGAATACAAAAGTGGTCAATTAAAAAACAAGGTTCCTGACAAGTTAGTTTCGAGATTTTTAAAAGTAATAACACAAATAACTGGATTAAGGAGATTAAGGATTAAGGAAATTTATTTTTTTGGCACACAAAGAAAATACATGCATACATAAAAACAAAAGGAATTTTAGTTTATATTGTTCATAAGAATAGTGACACATAAACAAATTAATTATTATTTTTTTTTTTTAAGGTGATTGCGAAATCAACGACAAAAATATGGATTGAAACTCTGTTGTAACTGTTTTTCGAACACGAAAGGGGTCAAATTCATAAATAAATCTTTTAATGTTCATTGTTTTTCCTGAGAGGAGAGGGCAGGATTAAAACTATTAAAATTTGATAACACTACAAGTTAGATTTGAGATTTTAATTAGAAAAATCTAATGCCTAGTCTCCCTTACCGCTGAAAATAGCAAAATTTAAATCTGAAGTGTTATTTCATTAATTACACCCATTTTGAAGTCCAAAAATTATCTTTACAATTTTATGTCATATTTTTAAAAGTTATTTGTGTAATTTCTAATTAAAATCTCAAATCTAACTTGTAGTGTTATCAAATTTTAATAGTTTTAATCCTGCCTTCTCCTCTCAGGAAAAGCAATGAACATTAAAAGATTTATTTATGAATTTGACCCCTTTCGTGTTCGAAAAACAGTTACAACAGAGTTTCAATCCATATTTTTGTCGTTGCAATCCATATTTTTGTCGTTGATTGCGCAATCACCTTAAAAAAATAATAATAATAATTTGTTTATGTGTCACTATTCTTATGAACAATATAAACTAAAATTCCTTTTGTTTTTAAGTATGCATGTATTTTCTTTGTGTGCCGAAAAAATAAATCTTCTTAATCCTTAATTTCCTTAATCCCGTTATTTGTGTTATTACTTTTAAAAATCTCGAAACTAACTTGTCAGGAGCCTTGTTTTTTAATTGACCACTTTTGTATTCCATAAATAGTTCATACACAATGTCATTCTATATTCTTTTCGTAAATTCTGTAAAAATCGCATTTAAAAATTTTGGAATTCACTCGTGCTGCCATCTATGAGATATGGCAGAACTACGCGGAAAATGACGGAATTTAACGCCTAGTCAATATTTCGTCTAGTAGCGAGAAATCTGCTTTTATGCAACATGCAGTTTTTCAGAAAACTTTTTACGTGGATACTTGATTATCACGGAAAAATGTGACTTCTCGGAAGGTTATTCGGAATAATCTGTGCCGATTGGAAGTTTTTTTTTAATTCTGAGCCACGGTTTTAACATTATTACCAATCCTAGTACAGTAGTTCACATAGATACAAATACTTTTAAAACGTAACCTCTCTCCAGAAAGTATGTGCTGCCTGAGTTAGTGCGTAGCGAAAAGTGCGCATCTATCTTTGTTTGATCAAAAAGATGGAATGTTGCACATTTTTTCTTTGAACTCTTACAGTTGAGTTTTCTCTCCTAAGTTTCAAAACATATTCTAACATTAACAAAACCCGAGAATTTTTAACTAATTACAAACAGTAAACGTTCTATAGCGATTAGCTTAGTTAATTTCTTCGAAAAATATAACTTGTCTACTCTTTGTAAATTATGACCTTGAAAGTAGCATTTTAAATGTGGTGGTCCGTAAATCGTTGGTCGGTCATAACTTTTGTTATACTGGTAATAACGTTTTGCCGCTTGGTACCCAGCTTACTTTTGGCCCACCGTGCCTAATTATGTAACCAAATGTAGGGGTTTCCGTTCGAAAATTCAGACATAGTGTTTGTTTCCCTTTGTATATAGCTCCTTATCAAAACTTAACTGACATAGTTTTAAAGAAGACTTTAATCGATGTCAGAAGACACCTTTCTTTTTTTTCTTATGTATAGCAGCCGAAGAGTGTTTCTTTTTTTTTCTATGACTGTACAAATTGGAATAGAGTAATAGAATGTGAATTGAAAATTTTTAATCCAACGTTTTGAAGCACTAATACGCAGGGATACTGTAGACACGTGTTTCAGCGTTACAAGGAGCGCCTTTTTCAATGCGAAAAATTGGGAGCTTATGGGTGCACACGTAGGGTGGGGCGAAAAATAAAAAGTTTTTCAGATCAACTTCTAATAGTTGCCAATAGTTGGGTTTGGTGAGAGTTAGCCTTTTGTGCAAAATTTGAGAAAAATCGGTTAACATCTTCAGGTGGCGCTGCGATCGCAACCATAGCTTTGTTATGGATTTTATGGTTAAAATATGAAAAAGAATGCCTTTCGCTAGTCTCTTTGCGTTTTCTTTACTCAAAAGATGTTTTCATGCATTAAAAGCATATGAAATGACTCACAAACAATATTTAATATGATATATTTACATTTAAAAGAAAATCACTTTTACTCACGTTTTTGTTTTTTTTTTTTAATGCTTGAAATATAAATATATCATATAAAATATTTTTTCGTGAATTATTTCATATGCTTTGAATGCATGAATATAACTTATGATTAAAAAAAATGCATTGAGATTAGCTAACGGCATTACTTTTCATATTTTAACCTCAAAATCCCGAAAAAAGCTATGATAAAACTTTGCGATGGCAGCGCCCCCTGAATATATTGATCGATTTTTCTCAAATTTTGCACAAAAGCTAACTATCACGAAAGACAACTTTTGGCAACTATTAGAAATTGGTCTAAAAAACTTTTTATTTTTCGCCCCACCCTAATGCACAAACATCCGACAAAAGCGGATTAGTCGGAGGTCTGTGCATCCATAAGCTCCCAATTTTTCGCATTGAAAAAGGCGCGCCTTGCAACGCCGAAGCACGTGTCTGCAGCATCCCTGCGTATTAGTGCTACAAAACGTTGGACTGAAAATTTGCAATTCATAATTTGCACTGAGGTAACCATTTTCTTCTTAATAGAATGTGCTTAGCTACCAGTGAGTGTGTGGCATGCGAACAAATGAGTCAAAAAAGCATAATTCATCGTTTATTACATGGGAAAATAGGGAAAAACTCAAGAAAGCCTTGGCCAACGTAGAGGTCGGAGGCAAGATTCGAACATTAGGAGGGAATACTGCAGTCAATTCCGGTTCATACATATCCAATGATAGAAGGATAAGATTTCGGTCATTAAATGTGATCTTTTGCAAAAACATGCATTATTAAATCCACTTCGACTCGGATCTAAGGTATCATTTGTGAGATCTGGCAAAGGGGAACAGTAACACGCCCAATGTCTGCCAAGTTCAGTGAAGAAAATATGCTTGTCTGAGCTTATGCAAGGAAGACAGTTGCCAGAACTTTGTCATAAATGAAGCAGGGGAGAAGGGGGATCATAGCTTCCGCACAGTAGCGGGAGCAGATATGACTTATTTTCCCAGCTGGTTCATAACGGGCTGCACATTCGGCAGACTCGGCATGACTTCTCGCGCACTGGTAGGCGCGACATATTAGACATTTCGGTCTTCTACTACATTATTGTGATGGCAACCTTTTTCAATCCAATTTTCCGCGCTGACCCGGTAATAGCTAGAATAGTGGTGTTTCAAGGGGGTGCGAGAGGGGTCGCTTGCAAACCACTTTTTATATTAACAAAAAAATAAAAATGACGAAAAAATACTCCAAATAAAGAATTTTATTTGTTTTTTAATATCTTATATTCAAATATAAACGTTGTATGCATGTATGAATGTACCTATGTATGTATGTCCTGTACAGACTCAAAAACTACACGTTTAATTTCGCTAAATATTTCACAATTTGTGTCCTCACTAAGCACATCAAGAAACCAATTAGAAAAAGATAAGACAGGGAGTTCTTTGTAAGAAAAGCAGTCGAAAACTTTGTAGAATTAATGAAGTTAAAAATACAAGACAACGTGTTCAAAAGTACAAATAAAATATTTAAAAAGTACTAAAAAAGAGCTTGAAAACTCTAGCAAATAGCTATTTCGGGGCTATTACAAATGAAGCCCCATCATCAGTGCGAAAAGGGGGATGGTTCAACTGACCACAGTTGTTATTCCACAATTTTAGTTGAAACTTCTGCATAAAATCTCTAATTTTTTTAGAGGCTTTCTATATCCTTTATTAAGTGCTTCATCTCAACCTCCCCCCAATATCTAAGTTTGCGTGCTATATTGCCTTTGCTTCGCGTGGTTTTCTGAGGCTTCTCTCGATCCAAACAGTTAAGAAATGTTTCTGTCGTGAGTATTCACCCTTGAATATATCGTCGGCACCATGCAAAATTACGAATGTGAAAATTGGCACTTTTCAGGAGAGCCAAAACACTGAATATTATTTTTTTTCCACCTGACGTGTTTGGTTATTTTCAATTTTTAAATTGTTATAGATATCTTTAAGTGTAAAACAATCGTTCGAAGGTATCATTTTAATTATTTGTAAAATTCGAACCTTAAAAACGCGATTTTTCACATTCGTTATTTTAGCATGGTGCCGACGATATAATATTGCTGTTTTTATTTTTTCAAAAGTAGAAACGCTGCTTTCTGGAAAATCATCCCAGATAAACAACACATTTAAGTTTGGTTTTACGTTGTCACAAAAAATGCCTTCTTCGATTTCGCGTGTTGTATTTTAACCCGCGCGACGCCGGGCATATCCACTGGTTCTAAATAAATAAATAAATGTTTACAAGAAGAACAAACAAAAATACAGTAGCGCTATATCGAGAACTCGACTTACGCGAAACTACTTGTAACGCGAGTTTTTCAGGATTTTCGAGCGAACGCGAATTCCTCGCCTGTAAAACACGAAATTTTTGTAATGTAATAGCCAACTTTAAATTTATGCAGTTTTTTTTTTTTATGATTACTCTTCACACTTTCCTGTTATTCTCCTACAAAGAATTAATAATAACAATTACACTAATTACTCATCATGACGTTGAAATGATACGGTGAGTTATTCATAAAAAAGATATTTCAAGTTCTGTGCAATAGTATAGTCCCCCTCTCAAAAGTTTTCGTTCGGCGAGCCCGCCCCTGTGTGTGAGCACAGTAAAAAACGCAACCACTCCCGCCCATTGCTAACTCTTGGACTATATTATAGTGCGGTTGAATGGGGAAACATCCTTACAGAGACAGAAAAGGTGAAGAGCCTCTATATGCAGGAGACCACTGATAACGATTTGATATTCAGTATAATTAATTATATTTCTTTTCCTGTATCTACTGCACATCGCTACTGTATTTCATTTTATTACTGCATACTGTATGTAAAGTGTTGTTCATTTATATCTTTTTCAAATTCATTATTTTTTTTGTGCATCGTTACCAGCATTTGAAGTTTAATTAAAAAACTTTTTTTTAAATTTTAAATAGGGTATAAATTCAGTTGCTGATGTGGGGAAGGTTAATATAAGCTAAAGGAGTAGTTTAATACACTTTGAGGGGCATTTGTATGTGTCAAAAAACGTATCAGCATTAAAAATAAAATCTGCATCCATTTCTTTTCAATTATTATCAAGAGTTGGGAGTTTTATTCCCCTTGCTTTCTTACTCTCACCATTAAATTCTTTTCTTGACTTTCCAACAGATGGCGCTACCTCATGAAATAAGACCTGAAGTCAGACGACCGGTTTGATAACCTTTTCAGCTGTACGGCCCCCACTAATTTTAGGGAAAAAATTTGGATGCCCACTACTTGACAACAATACAAGTAAAACTTCTAATGACAAACAGACATCTATTATTTATAAAAATCATATGCACATATTTCAATAATTAAGAGAAACTGAACAAGATTTTAGACTTTTTTTTTGTAAAACGAATACAGCTTTATTGTTTCCACATAGAAGGAAACCCTTCAAAAAGAAATATTTAAAGTGAAAAGATTCTCAATGGGATTTTTGACAGTCTACTGCTCACTAGCGCATCAATATCTGGATTGAAATTCGATAATTTCAGCCTCAAATCACTCTCAACGTTCAATTTGTTTCTGTATTTATTTTTCAAAAATACTAATGTTGAAAAAGTTCGTTCACAAAGATAAGTGGTCGAAAATCCCATCAAGTGTCTCAGTGCAATTTTGGCAATAGCTGGGTAATCTTGCCGAACACTTATCCAGAACGGGACTAATGGCGTTGTTTTAAAAAGCGATTTTAAAGTCTGGTCGCATGATACTTCAATTAGCGAGTCTTCTTCACTGGAAGATAATCTCAATTTTGTCAGGTAATTTTCTTCAAAGGGATTTCTGATCCAGTGTATTTCATCCTCAATTTTAGGGAAGAATTTCCTAAGAAATATGAATATTATTATTTATTATTATTAGTTCTAAAGAATGTAATATTTGAAATATTTAACGCTTGTAGAAAAGTCATTCGTTTAAGAACAATAATATTTTCAATAAGGGCTGCTAAAATATTAGCATAAAATAAGGAAAGATAAATACTTTCAACTAACCTGAGGCTAGAGGCCAAAGAGTTGAGGTGATCTTTTATGGTTGTAGCTGTTTTCTCATCAATTTCAACTTCGTTGTTCTCAAGAAAATCTTGCAAGGTAGGAAATGCGTCATAGGAATCTTGTTCTACTTTTCGAATCCATCTCTGAAGTTTCATTATCATAGCTTCAATTTTGTCTTGCACAAAAAACTTATTACAATCCTTGCCTTGGGGGGTTAAATTCAGAACATTAAGAGAATTGAAAATATGCGCAATATAGGCCAATCGTTTCAACCAATTTTCATCTGTGATGCAGTCTAACTAAGAACTTGCAAGTTTCCCATTATTTACTTCATCCATAAGGAAAACCATAAGTTCATCGCGGAGTTCGAACAATCTTGTCAAGATTTTGCCTCTTGAGAGCCACCGAACTTCACAATGAAGTAAAAGTTGCTTATGGTCACTTCCCATTTCGTCACACAAAACACGAAACAGTCTGGAGTTTTTAGGTCTAGCTTTGATAAAGTTCACGATTTTGACTGCGTCGTCAAGAGTTTTTTTCAAACACTCGTCGAAACCTTTGACTGCAAGAGCCTCTCTATGTATACTGCAATGTATCCATTGAACCAATGATGCAACTGATTTAACCTTGGAGGCTAATCCGTTATAAACTCCTGACATCGCTCGTGCCCCATCAGTTGTCAAACCTACACATTTCTTCCAACCTATTTCATTTTCTTTCATAAAATTGTGGGCAGCTTGGAAAATTTCCTCTCCAGTTGTTCTAGTCAACAAAGAGTGACAAAACAACATTTCTTCTTGAATATTGCCGTTCCATTCAAAGCGACAAAAAGCCAATAAATCAGCCTGACCAGCATCATCTGTGCTTTCGTTAAATTGGAGAGAAAAATATTCACTTTTTCTCAAAAGA
>JAXGGA010010466.1:30000-46680 GCA_038373865.1 Uloborus plumipes | reverse complement strand
TTGGCTTAAAAATCTTCATTTCTATTCTAGTATTGAGGAGAGGGTGTGTGTAGTAAACTTGATTTTGGTGGATTGTTCTGTGCTACCTCATCAGAAGATTCGGGATATTGCTGGCATTTTTTATGCAACTGCTTGCATTTTGTTTGTTGACAGTTTTTCAATTTCGAAACAGAGATATTTTGGCAGTTTGGTTTAAATTAAATTTGAAGAGCAAACTATCTGCGTTGCAATACCAAAAAATTTTACAGCAGTTGAATTATTTCAAAATGTTTCTTACTTTTCTGACCTTTGTTCTAAGAAGACATTTTAAAACTTCCGCAAAAACATTGTGTTGCACCCTTAAAACTATCTTTCGCCTCTTGAGCATAAACATTTGGGTGGATTCAGCTCAAAATTTTCTTAAGACATTCAGAAAAAAGATGAAGAAGAATTTCTACGAGTTTTCTGGATTCATTATGGAATTCCAATCCTTCAACTTTTGATTCGTTTGGGATCTCAAAAGCTACTTTCAGTGGTCATTTAGGTCTTCAATTGGGACAGTTTTCATTCTCCTCAGTTTAAGTAGAATAATAACTGCAAAAATTGGAACTTCAAATAAAGTTTTAAGACAGTTTCGGATTAGTTAGTTGATGACTCGCTCGTTCATCAACTAACGTTCTAAAACAATTTCGCTCTAAAAACAGCAATTTTCGACGATTTTTGATGGCATGAGGAAGAAGGTGGTTTAGTGCATCTTCTACAGATTTTTTTCGAAAATGAAGACTTAATAGCGCGAATCATGTTCACCTTTAGAGACGGGATTCATTGACCTTCACAAGTCACTTTTCGATATAGGAGCTGCAAGTGCAATTTTAGTTGATCTTTGAAGATGCTTGTGAAGGAGAGTTTGGGCAACTCTTCCTGGAATTTTTTTGTGAAAATGGTGTATTAAACTGCAATGGTTGGCCAATTTTTATGAAATAAGTGGAAGGATTTGGTTTCAGTACTCTTCCCCAAAACTATTTCGATATTGAAGCTTCAAAAACGCAGCTTCAGACGATATTCAATGATACTATAGGAGAAGAAAGAATTGAGAACTCTTCTTAAATTTTGAAACTGAAATCCAAAAACCGCAGTTAAAGATTCTGTACTCTTACCTCGAAACTTTTCGGAACTGGAGTCTTAACCCCTTCCAGGCTCATTTTATTTCGGGATTACGGATCAAAAAATGTCAATTTCTTTTATGCTTATTTTCATGAATACATATCTTTTTAAACATAATAGCATCATTCGCATGCAACATTTCCTACAAATAAATGTAAAAATATCTATTGAAATAAATGAGTAATTTCGGGATTACGGATCAAAAAATGTCAATTTTTTTATGCTTATTATCATACATACATATTTTTTAAACATAATAGCATCATTCGCATGCAACATTTCCTAAAAAATAAGTGTAAAAATATCTATTTAAATAAATTCGGGAAAGACTAGTTGGTGTTAATTTTCAGTGCCAACTACACTCGGGATGAGCCAGAATGGAACATTTCGCTTGCCCGAGTCCAGCTCGGGAAAAGCCGGGAAGAGGTTAAATACGCTATTCCACAGACAAACCTTGGTAACCTTAAGGGTAGAGGAGATTTCGAGGAATCTCACACCAGTACTTGAGCCAATATTTAGAAAAGTGCCAATTTGAAGTTGGAGTTTTCTGAAAAAAAAATTTTTTTGCAGAAAAAAACTAATATTGGATTTTAAGTCTAAATTGAGTCTAAATGCAAGAAAATAAAAGGGGGAGGTCAAGGAAGTTATTTACCCCCTCTTTAGATTACTCACTTTTAAGCCGTTACAGATCTGTTGAATGTTACAGATCTGATGTTAATATGAGCTACATATTTGAGTTTATGCTTTCAGTCTTCGTTAACATCTCTAAATATGATATCATTTCCTTGCATTTTTAACATGGAATTAAGATAATTATATTAAAATATATATATTAGGCTAAAAAATCAAATTTCATTATAAAAAAGCATTTCTTGGAAATAAAAATGAGCGATAAGGTTTTTAGATAAAATAAATTATGAGATTACCAAATCCAAGCTAATAAAACATTTGTTTTGTTTTGAAACAACACACAACTTCAACTTTTGCAACACACAACTCTGCTGCTTGCTTTTCTTTAATTATTTACAGGGAATTTAATTTCTTGATCAGAAATTCAGTTTAGCATGCTAGTTATTATCTAGTTATTTAGCGAAATTATGAGAAATTGGAGCACCAAAAAAATAAATAAATAAAATAATAATAATTAATTAACTTAATTTCTGCAGTGTCAATTTTTTTTATTTTACTAACTTCTATTGTTAGGTCATACAAACCACAAATGAAGCAATTGTACTGAAACTCATTGCTTTTCATTTTTTAAGAACAAAAATATTCAATATATATGGCTAAAACCTATTATTTTTGCTTTTTATAATTCTGTAACGTGTGAGTTAGTTCTGTAACATATTCGCTGTTTTTCAATGTTACCGCTCTGACTGTTACCGATCTGACAAACTGACAAAGTTATTTTTTTATTTCCGAGTCGATCTCACTAAACCAAAATCAAACACGTGGTTTTTTCACTTGTAATAAAGGACTATACTTATATATAAAATAATTTTTAAAATAATAAAAACTGCGCATTTTAGAGCGTGTTACCGATCTGATGATTCAAATGACACACATTTTATAAAATCACTTTAAAAAAACTTACCTACAATTTTAGATGCAGAAATGCAAATTTTTAATTACGATTCGATAAAACATTCAGCCAGGTACTCAGTATCACGCGGTTTTGGTGCAGGAAATGATTTTGGGAGCCTAAACATAGATCGGAAGTTATTGTTACCACTCTGACGGCGAAGTTTGGGACACGCTTAATTCGCATCGGCTAGAAAATCAGAAAACGATTAAAACAAAAATGAAGTAAAATATTAACAAAGGGGTAAAAATAGAATCGTTTTTTGTGCAAGTGCGTTTTTTTGGGAAGTTAGAAAGTGCGCATGACCTGTTTGCATGCTAAGCTTTGCTACTTGGGACACGTTACCGATCTGATTTTTGATGTATAAAATAATATTTTCTGAAGAAAAAAAAATTTTTTTTCTGATGTTATTAGATGAAATGAAAGCAGAACCTTATATTCTTTCTAGGGAAAATTATTTTTTTAACTAGTTATTGAAATACTAGTGAAAATTCCCTTGGGACTCAAATTGGCACTTTTCTAAATATTTGCTCACTTTTTCGAAATTCAAACTCTAAAAGCTACAAACTTCTAACAATTTTAGGTGACAAGATGGAGAGGGAACTTTTCCCTGGAAAAGTTTTGGAACCAAAGTCCTAAAACTACAGTTGTGGGTGACTTTCATAATGTTGGTGGAAGAGGGGGTAGGGGGTAAGGCAGTATTTTCCCAAAATTTCAAACCTTTTCTTCTGGGGGGGGGGGGTCGTCCAAATCGCCCTCCTGTAGATCCGCCACTGCCACTAGTACGCTGTAATATAACTTATTTATTTTGAAGTTAAGAGTATCCTGCTATTAAGTTATTACTATACTATTAAATTTTTATTTTTATTTGAAACGGAAATAAAAAATATTATTATAGAAATCGAGGAATTTGGCTGTTTTATTTCATTTTTAACCCCTTTGGGGTACGTTATTTAAATTTTCAAAAAAAAAAAAAAAATTACCAGCTACTTAATGCCCCAGAAATAAAATAAAAAGGGGGTGAGATTTATAAAAATGTAAAATTAATTTTTCGCCTACATTATAAGGATCATCTAAATTCACACATACGTATATCTAAGGAAAAGGGACATTCGGATATTTAAAAATCACAATCCGGAAATAATGTCTCCAAATAATGTCCTCTGACAAACTTTGTCAGATAAGGACATTTTTCTTAGGTCACAGCGACCTTCCATCTGGGAACCAATGTCAATGCAGTACAATACTTTTCGAATTGCTGCCTCAACCAGTTTCTTTTTAAGAAAATATTTCTTTACTCTTATGAAGGTAAAAAATGACTTAAAACTTTACATGAAAAATATTGTTGGAAAAAAAATAGAACCGACTTCAGTTGGAAATTGCTCTAAAAAGTAAAAAATAATTTTTTTCTTTGAATACCATCGAAACTACTTTTAAACATAAGTTTTGAAGGCGGCGCAAAAACGATAGGTAAAATCAATTTAACCATATTTTACCAACATTTTTCAGAGAAACCATTGAAAATTAAAAGCAGAATATTTGTACCATTACACGAATGTGTGGTTTTCAATGAAATGTATCCATTAAAATTTGTATTTATAGTTGAATTGTAGTTGCGTATGATTCTATACATTGTTTTTGCGCCGACTTCAAAACTTATGTTTAAAAGTAGTCTCGATGATGTTCAAAGAAAAAAAAATATTTTTTACTTTTTAGAGCAATTTCCAACTGAAGTCGGTTCTATTTTTTTTCCAACAATATTTTATTTCATGTGTAAATGCACTTAAAACAATCAAAATATAGTTAAAAAAAAAACCATGCAGCTGTTCAAAAAAATCCTTGCAGACCTGGACTCGATCTCATTCCATCAGGAACTTCAACCCGACGCTTTTAACCACTTGACCATCCGGTCGCTCAGTGGAGTAAGGATTTACGATAGCACATATTGTTTTAAATAACATGGAATTTTAGTTTTTTGATCATAACTTTTTTTTCTGGTGAACAAATATCGTCATATGAATACATGGTACCTAAGTTAACCATCTCCTATCGATTTAAAAAAATCGTCCAAATCGGTTCAGTAGATCAGATGTTATGTGCGAACAAAAAAAAAAAAAAAAAAAACATACGCTTTGAATTGAGAACCTCCTCCTTTTTTGAAGTCGGTTAAAAATTGAAAGTAAAAGTAAGTAATTTGAATTGTGGGAGAAGGGGTTAGAGTAAGACTTGGAAAATTGGTGCAAGTTTTTGCATTTCATGCAAAATAATTTTCAACTAAAGTGGACTCTTTAGCTTTTTTCAAACACCACAAATCAAAATCTTATTTTTTAAAAATTTGTGTCACTTTAATGACTGTTCATACCCCCCCCCCTCCTCCGCAGTGTAAAAAAAACCATCACACAGCAGATTTTGCCTAATAACTCAACACTCATGTCGTTTGATACATTTTATTTGTTTGAATGATGTATTTTTGGTCACAAGCAATATGAAAATCACAAAAAATAGCTACTTTTATTTTAAACATATATTTATCATCTTCAGAACTTTTGATTTTTAATTTTACCTTGAATTTGACGTAAATGCAAGGTATAAAATAAAGAATTTTATAAAGGTACAAAAATTAACATAATATAATTGATTGTGTATATAGTTTTTGAAAAAATAATATAAGTTCCGCAACTCAAAAACCATTTTTTGCCACAATTGATATAGAAAAAGTGTTATTAATTTACAATGTATATTGTAACTGAAAAAAAAAATTAAATTCGTAATCTTTTAGTTTTGCGTCATCCATTACCTCTTTCGTAAAGATATTGCATTGTGTTTTGAAGTCGCTTAAAAATAAAAACAACCTCCCCTGCATGGGGGCTCAAAGCCCCCAAAAATGGCGCAAACGTCCATAAGAAAATTCTACAGCATCGACGGACCCCATTGCCAATTTTGACAAAGATCCGACCAAAACTGTCATTTTGTACTAAAAAAAATATGGGGTAGATCCCCATGGGGAATGTACCTGCATAAGGACATTACAATCATTAAAATCATTCAAAAAAAAAACCATGCAGCTGTTCAAAAAAATCCTTGGAGACTGCACTCGATCTCATTCCATCATGAACTTCAACCTGACGCGCATAACCACTTGACCATCGGGTCGCTCATTGAAGTAAGGATTTACGATAGCACATTATTGTTTCAAATAACATGAAACTTACATTTTTTGATAATAACTTTTTTTCTAGTGAACAAATATCGTCATATGAGTACATGGTACCTAAGTTACACCATCTTCTATCGATTTAAAAAAAATTGTCCAAATCGGTTCAGTAGATCCGATGTTATGTGCGAACAAACAAAAAAAAAAGTACACGCTTTGAATTGAGAACCTCCTAATTTTTTGAAATCGGTTAAAAAGAGTAGAGAATTATTTTTTTAACTCAAGCAAAATAACTTAGAAATCGGACTGAGGAATTCTTGTAAACTATACCTGACGAATGTATGCTTCCATTTTTTTATGAAGTTAACATTTTGTTGAGAATATCTTCCATAGACGCGAACAACATATTGAAAAATGCAACGAAGTTTATTTGAAAATGCGTAAAATTCGAGATCATTTTCAAAACGCTTACGGTGGTGAAAAAAGAACCAAACATTTTCTGATAAGACAAACAAACAACAGCACAATAGAACGTTTTATTTTCCTTTCGCAGCGAACTGCTTTTATACGGCGAGACTTTTCGTCTCTCAATTTCAAAATGCAAAATCTCGACAAACGGTAACAGAATGGTCTTTGACGCCTGTTACAGGGAAGAAAGAAATTCACACAGCTTGGGAAATTCGTCGAGGAATAAATGCAAAAGGAAAACAGCGTCGGTTGCGATTTTTGCAAACAGGTGCCCGCCGCTTTATATTCGATGCTTTTGTAACAGAAATTCGGCAAACAACTCCGAGGTTCTGTCAGAAATTGGTTTTAGAAATATGTTTTTGCATAGATACGCGCTCTTCTTCTTTCATTTTCGTGTGAATTTTTCTTAACCTTTTATTCCTGCATAACTTCTTTGATCCGGAGGAGAATTCGAAAAAACTATTTGTGAATGGAACTGACTGAGTATTCCCATTTTTCCTCTCTCAAGTAAATTTTTCTAGAAGAACATTGATGAATGATTTTTTTTTTTCTATAGTGGTGATTTTCAGTTAGGTACTAATTAGTTGCAATTCGAATTTGCGATCTGATGTACAGTTAAGTCTTGACTTACGTGAGAGATGCGTTTCATGAATTCTCGCGTGAATCGAAAATTCGCGTAGTAAAAAAAATTAGTTTTTGTAGACATACCTAATGATTTTGATACTTGAAAAACCCCTAAAATTGACTTAAACTATTTCTTTACTTTCTAACCATGTTTTACATAAAGAACTAAATTTTTACTGTTCTGTAAAAAAAGCTGCACTCGTCAACATATAAAATTGCAAAATCAATGATTGATCTGAAAAGAATATAGAAATAATAAAACACAGCACTATAATAGTATTGTACAGTAGATACAGTAATTATATTTACAACAGAAAATAAAGGTGGTGATGATTAATGCCGAGCGATCTGTCTTCCTTATCTTCTGTTTAATTGTCAGAAATGTTCTCTTTTCTGAAGAAAAATAAATACCTTTGTGAGATTGATGTGAAATTTTAATCCAACGTTAAAGATGCACAAATATACAGGTATACTGCAGACACGTGTTTCTGGGCTCCTACAAGGAGCCCCTTTTTCAATGCAAGAAGTGTAAGCTTTAGGATGAAGAATCATCCGATAAAAGCTTTATTTTTCTTCAGATTTTTATTTCTTCAGGTATTTATTATTTTTCTCTTTAGGTATTTATTTGTCTTCAAAAAAGAGAACGTTTCTGACAATTAAACAGAAGATAAGGAAGACAGATAGCTCGGCATTAATCATCACCACCTTTATTTTTTGTTGTAAATATAATTACTGTATCTACTGTACAATACTAATATAGTGCAATACAACAGGGTTATTCTAAATGATGGACCCCTTTTTAAAAATTCATATTTATTAAAGTTTTCAACGAAAATTAACAGTCTTTATTTCAACGGAAAGAGGTGATTTGAAATTTTTTTTTTCATATATAATCATAAATGTTCAATGTGTCCACCGCGTGCTGTACGGCAAACATGACTTCTTTTTGTGACACAGGCGGTCTTCCTCTGCTTTTCCTTTTACAAACACTGCCAGTTTTTTGAAACTGCTTAAACCAACGGCTTATGCTTTTTTTAGTTGGGGCTTTAATTCCAAATTTGGCACGAAATGCCCGCTGCACTAAACTTTGTGACGAAGTTTTTTTCAAACTGAAGAACGCAGAAAACCTTTTGGTCCACGGTCGCCATTTTCCTCAGCTGCGCCAGTAAATCAAATTATAATCCAATCCGGTGCAAACTCTACTGGTGCGCTCTCTTTTTGCAGCTTCAGAAAAAATTTTTGCACTAAAAAAATTTTAATATTTCATCTTTCCATTGCAATAAAGATTGTTCATTTCGGATTTGTACTTTAATATATGTGAATTTTTAAAAAGGGGTCCATCATTTAGAATAACCCTGTATTATATTGTGTTTCATTATTTCTATATTTTTTTCAGATCAGTCATTGATTTTGCGAATTGTAATTTTATATGTTGACTAATGCAGCTTTTATCGGATGATTCGTCATCCTAAAGCTCACACTTCTTGCATTGAAAAAGGGGCTCCTTGTAGCCCCGAAACACGTGTCTGCATTATACCTGTATATTTGTGCATCTTTAACGTTGGATTAAAACTTCACGTTATCTTTTCTCTTCCATCTTCACAAATTTCAAATAAAACATCACGCATAATTGCCATGTTAAACTTTCATATTTAAACGAAAATAAATAAATAAATAAATCAAAAATGTGGTGTAGTTATCTGTTGTGCACTAACAAAGCGATATCTAGACTAGTAAACTGTGGGAACTCACTTTCGGAGAAGCTGAAGAAATATAAATCTATTTGCGAAACCAATAGTTAGTTTATAATGAAACAGATACTTACTATACGCGATTCCTTTCCGAAATTACTCGTGCTGCGAACGAGAAATTCGCGTTAGCTGTAAAGTTTGTTACTCATGAAAAACACGCGTTATAGCAATTTCGTGTAACTTGAATCGTGTAATATCGCGAGTCTACTGTACACACACTGTTAAAACTACAGGTTGCATAAGGCTACCCTTCAGTCGGAATTATGAAATAGTTAATCAAAATGTTTTTATTTGGTACACAAAGTACTATGGCTAAGAGCATCTCACAAACAAAATTTCAAGCTTGTGAGTAAAAAATTAAAAGAGTTATGACGTGTACAATTTTCCAGATACATATTTTGAAATTAATATTTCAGCAAAAAAAAAAATTTGAAACATCGCACAAACTTTATCGTAAAATATTCTCCAAACAATAACAAAACATAATATAAGCATTTGAAATGATAAATAAAAGAATATATATTTTTTAAAAAATCGGAAAAAAAGGTCACATTTGCGACAAAAATCTATCGTTGGCAAAACGAGTCAAATCCCATCTTCCAATCCATATTTTGGAATGTTGCCAATTCCAAAACTAAAAATTTTTGTACAGATGATAATATACAGAATGTCAAGAGTAAACTAAAAAAAAAAGTCAGGTAATTTAATCAATTATTAAATGATTAGCAGCTGTTCAAAGCTTATGTCCGGTATACCGGGCACCAGGTCTGAAGGGGTTAAGGGTGAAACGTTGTAGCACCATCCAAGGGAGCCATGGGTCACCCATGGTGTGCCTTAAGGCACCTATATGGTGCCAAATGGCACTTTCAAGGTCGCCATAGGGAGTCCAGAGGTGCCCCTCAGGGGTGCCGCTGGAGCTACAACCTTTTCATAGATAAAGGTGCCTTGTGCAACCTGTAGTTTTAACAGTGCACATTTAAGGAAGACAAATTGTCTTCCTTAAGCCTTGGTTTCCTAGAACGCGACAATCGTCGCCGACGCAGGGCGCGACTGCACGCTGGAGTCAGAACCCGTTTGATTGGAGCGCGGCGTGAAGCGACGTCAATCTGCGACTCGGGCGCATGCGCGAAAGAAGGCGGCGATCGTCGCCTCGCCAGAGATCGACGATTTCACTCCTGGGAAACCAAGGCTTTACAGTAACTTACTAAAAATGTTTAGCAGCAAGGAGGATTTGGTTGGTCAAACCACCCCAGAAGCCTCTATTTTAACTCGTATTACCAATCTAAGTTCGCAGTGCGGGACAAACTGAAAGGTAGGCCCCAGGCCCACAATACTTTTTGGAGGCCATACTCCATCTATACTATCACTTTAACTCGAAGCAAAATAACGTGGCGGCTACAGACTACCGTCTGATTGGCTTAGGTAAAACCTTCCGTATTTTTTTAAGTAAAACCTTAGGTATTTACGCATGCGTCATGTCTTCTCTGATCTTACCAAAATAGGGGTGTTAGGTAAGATGACAATAAGGGGGGAGGGAATAAGAAGCATTTTGTGTCGTATCAAACAACGTAGAACGATGCTCATTTCAAATACGTAGTTTAATTCAATATGTCAAAAGAAGTAGACATATAGTCAAAAGTTGCAAGATAGCAAATGCAAGTTTTAAATTGAAAACTTCGGAAAGTTCCCACTCACAACCCATCACCCCTTTTTTAAGTGTAACTGTTCGTGAGTGCTAGGCGCGGCTTTCACGGACGGACAGTATAGTAGTCTTCCCTTACGCATTGTTGCATGCGTACATTACGTACGTAGAGGAATTCTTTTTTAAAGTCTTGAAAACTGAAATTACGCTATTATTTTTTAAATAAATAGTTCTAATAATCCAGCGTGATTAAATAGGCATTCAATTTTAAGCTACAATTTATGGCTGTATCCAGAAAAAATAAACTAGCATTCATTTAGTTTTAGTGTTCTTTCCAGTAATTAAATTAAGTTTACGACATGACTCTCGTGAAATCAATTACAACAGAGTCGTGGCCATTTCCATCTCGGAAGAAAATATTTCCGGGAGAATGTTTCCTAAGTATGTCCACATTATTTGTGGAGAGGACTTCTGACAAGTCTGTCACCTTTGCACCACTCTACAAGCATTTTCACTTCGAATATTGGATATGGTTTCCATGGATTCGGCATTTTTCTTGATTCGAAGCTGTGATGAATCTGCTTCTCTCTCTCTCTCTCTATCTTTCGAGGAAATGTTCTGAGTGTGATGATAATGACAACACCATTTCTAATACTGAGCATATGTGCTTAGATATCAATAATGTTATTTGTAATGTATGCACAGTGATTTATAGAATAGTTATTTATCTATACAAAGTAAAAACAAACATTTTTATTCTGCGCATAATCATTCTTGTTCCAACTCCATCTTTTTTGGATCCGTGTTGCCTTTCCTAATATACATAATATATACTTACTCAGCAGTTGCCACTCTTTACATATAAAATATAATCATAACATTATTCATATTTTTCCCCTAACTCCTATTTTGTATAATTTTATGAAAATTTGATGAAATTCAAAGTCAGAGACTAGGGCTCTTTTTGTACCGGATCTCGTAGGAGCTAAGCTCAGGCATTCCTTTTCACTTTTTTTTTGCGCAAATTTTATCATTTTAGGTGAAAAGGCTATTCAGCTGGAAAATTATCTTTGGGGACTATACTGCCGTGCTAAGCCCAATAGTGGTGTCGGCACATTTTGCCAAAATCGGGTTATTGACACCAGGTATCTTTTTGTCACTTATTTTATTTAAAACGAATTTTTTTGTAATTATTTATGAATGGAAATATTTTTTAAAAATTCTGAAAAAGGTACCGCTGCATGAAATGCTTGGAGGCGTAAAGCTTCAAGCGACCATTTCTCACTTATAACTCAGATGCAGATACGACTTTTGCGCTTAGCACGGCAGTATATGGAGTGATATATCTCTTGAACTTTATTTGGTGGAAATTAAAGCCCGTAAGTGGCTATAAGAAGTAGTACATCATTTTTATTCATTTGAAATTATTTTACAAAAATTATCTTAACCCTTTACGCCCTGATGGTACCCAGAAGTACAGTTTACATTAATTTAGTATCATACATCCAACATGGCTGGAATCCGGCTGGTACTCGAAAGTACCACTCCTTGTACTTGGATTTCGGATTCAGACGTCTTTCAACTGAGCTTTCGATCGTCTGCAGATTAATTTCAGCTTTTTCTTGATTTGATGGAAATAAACTGAATTGAACTGAAGTGAAGATTGATATTAAAAAAAATAATAATAAAAATTGATGGAACGAACAAACACAGTTGATTTTTGATGGAACACTCTGAATTGATTTTGTTGCAGTTTGAGTTGTAAATAACCGAAATGTAAATAGTTGATTCCAACATAATATTTTATAAAAAATGTTTTCTCTTTTAGAATATTCTCTTTACAACAGCGACACGATTGCAAGCGCCCACAGGAAGCGGACAGTCGGTAAGATTTTACATTCATAAGATTATTCCAAAAGATCCGCTAACACACATAACTTCTTTAATTCCGAATTTATCAGTCGTAACAATGAATTGGGGATGTACCTTGTCTTGTCATTACTGCCAGAGAGAGATTTCAGCAATTAAACAAATGACAAGAGAAATATCAAAGCTTGGTAACCTACTGGACTCCAGCATTATGGTTTGTGTACCCGCAGTTACATGTTATTGGACTTACTTGGCCGTAAGTTGTCCCTTTGACAGTTGGGCTACCAATCAAATTAAGACTCATCCCGACAAAGCTACCATCGTAAACGGGGAACAAAACACAGGAAAATATGTATAACCTACAGTAGGGGATAAGCTAACCTGGCAACATTGTAGAGACTTACTCAGATATTATTCACAGCATTGCGACGGTAACAAGTTAGATTTGCCTCAAATGGAATTAAAATTTAATTGTCTTCCAGCTCCAGTCTGAAAGTAAATGGTCTTTGATTATTTTCTAGATATTTTCCGATCAAGCAACCTTCATTAAATAGCTCTTAGAAAAAAAAAGGCAACTCAATTACCGTAAGCAGTATTTCTTTAGTACTTCTAAAAACAATTCTAGAAGAGAGACTTATTCAGTTTGAATATTAAGGACGAAATTCAAGCAAAGCACCTCTCTCCATTATAAGAAGAAAAAAAAACCTAATATTTAAATTTCAATTTCTTCGGAAGAATAGTGGCTTTTTGAAATGAATAAAAGTCCTTATTAAACTTTTTTTTTTTTTTTTGAAATCTTAAATCTGCTTAATGACGCCACAAAACTGTAAAATAATAGTAGTGAACTCAAACGCAGATTATCCTGAAAGTTTTTTGGTTAATTAGAGCGCTTGTCAATTTTTATAATTACGTTCAGCAAAAATCGTTTTAACTAAATATGTTTGGAGTGTAATTAAAAATTATTTAGCGCAAAAAATTAATCAGTACTCATTTAAATCTTAAAATTGAGCACGTTGAAGTTTACGATAGATATTTTCTCTTTCAACTCCGCCCATATATTGTTACAGGTGTTCAAATTTATTGTTCTTATCAACAGATCAGCACAACTTATTTTTCAAATGCAGTTTTCAATGTTAAACCATTGTACTAATTTCGCAGCAAAACATACCAAACCCGGGTGTATAGTCTAGCTCTGGTGAGAAGATGCTTGACCTCAGACACGCTCATTTTTGCTTAACCCATTAATGCCTGACTTTTTTTTCTAAAGATATTTTGTATACTGGTTACAAACAGTGTTTAACGGACAGGAAAAATAATTAACAAAATATTATGTAAAAAATAATTTTTTTATTAAGTAAAGAAAAATCGTCCCTTAAAAACCCAGAGGGACCTCGGAGAGTACATACTTTTTTTACTAAATTTTTTTTTCTGCCAACGATATAATATTTAAAAAGACATTTTATAAGAAGAAATAAAATCAGCGATTGACATAAACTGGAAAGCTGGGAATAACTTTGAAAACTTAGCTTTTTTTTTTTTTTTTGAGATTGCGAACGATGTAATTTTTGATAAAGACCATATTAAAACTGCTACAGAACGCACTTTACAATGGTTATGTGCTGCAATCTGTTAATAACGAATGGAAACAATACCAAGGGACTAATTGAACACTATTATTTGGTTGAATTGTTCATTTTGGGAAAATTCAGACCCTTTTTTGGAGCATCCTTAAAAAGGGACGCTAGGCATTAATGGGTTAAGTTGCAGGCGGAGAAATTTTTAATTTGGCACAAAACCTACTTTTTTTATCTGCTTATATGCTATTGGCATGGAGTTTTTGAGTTGGAATACTTTTGAAAAAATTACTGCGAAATCAACATAGCTTAACTCGGCGTCAATGACTCTTCCCTATAACCACAAGAAAAGGTAAACAGTGTCAAGATCATAGCTCAACTTAATCGAGTCCTACTGAATGTTTTCTTTCCGAAAATTGTGTTGAATAGAGAGGAAGAAATAACATTTAAAATAAGACTCTCAACTAGCAGATCTCTTTCAATGAGGAAATAATAAGAGAAGTTACTAATTTCATACCGTTGAAAAAACTTCCTCGTTTTGTTAAAACTTATTTAAGTTTTTGTGTTATTTTATGACGGAAATTATTTCAAAATTCCACTAGAAAAGGAAAGTATTTTACTGAAAGTTATCGGATTATCTCCTAAATTAGCAATGAAATTAGTTTCTAGAAACATTTTAAGTTTTTTATTCATTTATATACACTGAAGTGACAAAAGTCATGGGATACCTCTTAATATCGTGTCGGCCCTCCTTTTGCCCGGCGAAGTGCAACAACTCGACGTGGCATGGACTCAACAAGTCGTTGGAAGTCTTCTGCAGGAATATTGAGCCATGCTGTCTCGATAGACGTCCATAATTGTGAAAGCGTTGATGGGGCAGGATTTTGGGCACGAACAGACCTCTCGATGGTGTCCCATAAATGCTCAATGGGATTCATGTCGGGCGATCTAGGTGGCCAAATCATTCGTTGGAATTGTCCAGAATTTTCTTCAAACCAATTGCGAACAGTTGTGGCCCGGTGACATGGCGCATTGTCATCCATAAAAATCCCATCGTTGTTTGGGTACATGAAGTCCATGAATGGCTGCAAGTGATCTCCAAGTAGCTGCACATAAGCATTTCCAGTCAATGTTCGGTCCAGTCGCACTAGAGGACCAAGTCCATGCCATGAAAAACAGCCCACACCATTACGGAGCCACCACCAGCTTGAACAGTGCCTTGCTGACAGTTTGGGTCCATGGCTTCGTGGGGTCTGCGCCACACTCGAACCCTACCATCGGCTCTTACCAGCTGAAATCGTGACTCATCGGACCAGGCCACGGTTTTCCATTCATCTAGGGACCAACCGATATGCTCACGTGCCCAAGAGAGTCGCTGCAAGCGATGTCGTTCTGTCAGTAAAGGCACTCGAGTCGGTCTTCTGCTGGAATAGCCCAAGAAATCCAAATTTCTCCGCACAGTTCTAGCAGACACGTCCATTGTACGTCCCACATTGATTTCTACGATGATTTGACGCAGTGTTGCTTGTCTGTTAGAATTTACGACTCTTTGCAGACGTCGCCGGTCTCGACTGTCTTAAGTGCAGGCGGTCGACCACTGCGCTGTCCATGGTGGGATGTTATGCCTGAAATTTCATACTCTCGGCACACTCTTGACACAGTGGATCTGGGAATGTTGAATTCTCTAACGATTTCCGAAATGGCATGACCCATGCGTCTAGCTCCAACTAACATTCCGCGTTCAAAGTCTGTTAATTCACGTCGTGCGGTCATCATCACGTTAAAACCTCTTCACATGAATAACTTGAACAGAAATGAAAGCTCTGTAAAAGCACTGCGCATTTATACCTGTTCTATGCGATGCTACTGCCATCTGAAAATTTGCATATTGCTATCCCATGACTTTTGTCACTTCAGTGTATATGATCAATTTTGAAAACTTTCAAAAAGTAAATAGCTTCTCTCTGCAAAGCTTGAAAAACTCTCAAATATTTTAAAAGTAATTTGATAAGAAATCGAGAAAAAGTTAATAAGATATAAGCTTGTTTTTCATTACTTACTGCCCAAAGAAAACATAAGAACCATTTTTCATTTATTTTTGGAGAAAAAAAAGCTCTTTTATGCTTTTTAAGAGTTAATTGAATTTCACTATTTTCAATTCAGGCAGAAAATATAATTGTTATTTTCCGCAAAAGTTTCAGGAAAAGAATTCGAAAGCCGAAACTTTCTTTTCCTGGGAAATATTTGCAAAAATATTACTAATAGCTAAATTAATTTATGTTTTTTTAAATATGTATCCTTTGAAATGAACGTTTTAAAAACTAGAAATTTTTTAAACGAATAAATGTGCTGGAAAAGTTAAAATGTTTTGGATTTCGGTACAGAATATCGACATTTTGTTGCCAAAAATAACAATATTATTTCTTGTATTTTTAGTATCGTAGTTTTCTCATTATTGTATTTTTGAAACTTTAATTCACAGAATGAATCTTAAATTTTTGAACCTAAAACATTTTACTCACTTCAAGGAAATTTTGCTATTTTGCCCCACCTTTAAAACAATTAGTGGGAAAATTTTATCTCTACCTCTCCCAGTGGAGTACATATGCATATTGCATATCCCTTTTAAAAATAGTCCTTGTATTATTGTTTGAAATACAGCAGTCATATTAAAATAACAAATCGTATGGTTGGCCCACCCTTTGAAGAAGTTGGTGTTCAAACTAATCATCACCAGTTCCCATGAGGACGTGCATGTGTACCAAGTTTCGTTCAGTTTCATGCATTACGTTTTGAATTAGAATGCCCATAACATGTTGATAAAATACATACAGACACTAACCGACGGACAGGTTGTTCCGAAAAGTGTTCAA